>APFE031362844.1:105862-179471 GCA_000404065.3 Pinus taeda
TTGAGATCCAGTGGGAAATCTCTGTGTATATGTGTTTTATGTGTTATGCTCTCGCATTTTTATTTTTCCTGTGATTTAGAATTCGTATGCAGGTAATTTCTGTACGGGGTTAAAACCTACAACATTTTGCTTCCCTTTTTTGTAGATGATTTCAAAGTCATAACCCAACATCTTTGTGACCCATTTTTGCTGCTCTTCAGAGTATAATCTTTGTTCTAAAAAGTATTTAAGACTATCATGATCCATTTTTATCTTGAAGTGTCTTCCCATTAGGTAGGGTCGCCATTTCTTAAGTGCACGTAGTATTGCCAACATTTCCTTCTCATAGATAGCTTTGTGTAAATATTTTCCTTTGATTGGATCACTTTCGAAAGCAACGGATCTTTCATCTTGCATTAAAACAACACCAATTCCATTTCCTGAAGCATCACATTCCACAATAAAGGTTTTTGTGAAGTCCAGCGTAGCTAAGACCGGTGCTTGACACATTTCCTCTTTAAGATGTTCGAAGGCCTTTGTTGCTTCAAGAGTCCATGAAAACGTATCTTTCTTCAATAATGTTGTTAGAGGTGCTGCTATTCTCCCATAATTCTCAACAAACTTGCGATAATACGTTGTCAACCCGAGAAATCCTCACGGATGCTTTATGGATGTGGGGATTTTCCATTCCTTAATGGCTTTAATTTTGCTAGGGTCTACCTTAACACCTTCATGAGATACAATATGACCTAGATATTCCACCTCTTGTACTCCAAAGAAACATTTGGAGCTTTTTTCATATAATTGTTTCTCCTCCAATTGTTTGAGCACCCTGTGAACATGTTGAACATGATCCTTCCAAGACATGTTGTAGATTAGTATATCATCAAAAAATACTAATGCAAATTTTCTAAGGAAGGGTTTGAAAATGGAATTCATGAAACCTTGAAACGTAGAAGGTGCATTGGTAAGGCCAAAAGGCATGACCAAAAATTCATAATGACCCTCATGAGTTCTAAATGTTGTTTTAATAATTTCTTCAGTATTCATTCTAATTTGATGATATCCTGAACGAAGATCCAACTTGGTGAAGTAAATTAATCTATGCAATTCATCCAATAATTCAACAATGACAGGAATGGGAAATTTATCTTTAATAGTGAGCTTGTTGAGCTCCCTATAATCTGGACACACCATGATCCATCCTTCTTGTGCATCAATACTATTGGAGCAGAGAAAGAAATTTGAATAGGTTGAATTCTACCAACCTCTAGAATTTTTGCAACCATACATTCAGTTTCACTCTTTTGGGCATATGGATATCTGTACAGCCTGATGTTTGAAGGAACACTTTCTGGATTCAAATGAATAGCATGGTCATGATCAAAAATAGGTGGGAGGCCTTTGGGAGTCTCAAATACCTTGGAATGATTGTCCAAGACTTTTTGGAGATCTGGAGAAATATATTATTTCAATGTGGGAAGCTCTAGCGAACATAATTGTGCGATTACGCCTCATTGTTCCTTATTTAGAAGCTCTGTCATACCGTTAGAACTGATTATCTTTCCTGGTTTCCCTACAATACCCCTTAATTCAACTTCCTTTCCTTCCACACAAAATTTCATGAAAATTTCTTGAAAATTAAAAGCTATTTTACCCAAGGATTGTAGCCATTGGACTCCTAGTACAACATCAACAACACCCATTGGAATGGAAAGCATTAGGCTAAGGTTCAAGAAATGGAACATCACATCGAGCATCAACAACAAGTTCTCCAACTCTTAAAGGATAACCTCACATTGCATAGAATAGAATGAAACAATAGGCAGATCAACATTGTACTGAAAGAAGTTTTGATATTGGTGACTGGGTATTCCTACGGCAACAACCATATAAACAAATGTCCCTCAAGAAAGCTAAGAAGGATAATAATTTATCACCAAAGTATTATGATCACAAGGTGTTGTAAAAGATTGGTACTATGGCATACAAATTGGAGCTTCCTGTAGTAGCCCTATGATCCCTCTTTCCAACCCTACAAGTCTGATCAAGATTGTATTCTCCAAGGAAGAGTTATGCCAAATCTCCCATGGTGACCTGATTATAAACTAGTTCAGTAGAGCAAACTTGTACGAATTACCACGTGTCATTGTTTCGACCTTAGTACCTGAAACTGATCTACATAAAACTACAATCTGTCCTCTTTCTAAAACTTCTCACAAAATTTCAATCTGATGATCAGAAAAAAAGTTATGATGCTTTTCCCTAGATCACATGTTTGAGATATAATTCGAGATCCTGTAAAACCCTAACTTCCTTAGATCATATCTTCGAAAGTATAGTGAGAAACAATATGAAATTCAGACCCAAGGTTCACAACGATTTCGGCTCAAATGGGTTTTTTGGTAGCATCTGAAATGTTACAAAATAAAATAAAAATAAATAAATAAAGAAATTATAGCAAAAATTCCACGATGACCTATTTGGAGCAGCGAAACCCTATAATCCAAAGCTTTGATACCAAATGTTATGCAACTAGCTCACAAAATAGAAGAAAAGATAGATGAACACCTTCAAAATCAGCCTCTTCGAAGGGGAAACATCCTTTACATTACACAAATGAACAATTCTTGGATGATACAAATGACTAAACCTCCTTTCTATATATAGGAGTCTAAGGGGTCACAATATAATCAAAGCAAACATAACAGTAATAACATAAGGGCACAACAATAACAATAGTGGGTTTCTATGGGGCACACTAATAACAATATGGGGACAATAGGGGCACAATAATAACAATAAGGGCTACAATGACAATAGTAATGGGGGACTCACTAGTATTATAGGGACCTAACAGACTTAGTATTGAACTGGGATAAACCCCATGAAGACAAACGAAAACACACGAATTTTTAGTCCCTATGGATTGGCCCATTCAACATTCACAAGAAGCTTGGCCAACACATGTATCATCTACAATCACTTGACAGGAAGATTGACACTCTACCTATCAGTGACCAAGACTTAACATAGTCCTTTCATTGCTTGTTTTGTTCTTTTCTTTGCTTTATTATTTTGTTTCTTTGTTTTGTAAATAAGTGTTGTTCCGCACTGCATTTTGGCTTCTGAATGTGTATGTGGCTGAATTTCAAAGAGTCTTGTGACATTGCAATGGTTGGTCAGTCTTGTGTCCATCTTATTTGTGCTTGGTTGTAACTTTTAACAATGAAGTCTTGACGGAAAATACAATGATCTATTTGTAAGGAAAGTTTTGGTCGAACCATGAACCCATGTCTAGTTTGGGAACCTCATGCCTATACTCAATTTTTTGCTCTATGTGTTCAATCTTATCCAACTAATAGAAATGGAGAAGGGGAAAATCTAAATGAGAAAACCTGAATCAAAGGTCTTTACAAGCTTCTCTAGAGGAATAACCTCTTCTTCTCTCAATAAGTCAGGATCCCTCTTCTACCCCAAAAATAAATAAGTGCCTATGCATAGTCCTCTTTCAAAAATAAAAAAGGTGAAAGAAGAGAAAGGCTTCTTGTACAGAAAGGTGAATCAAGAAACTCCATCGGGGTACTGTACAGGTTCACTGGCAGTGGAGAAATGTTTGTTTTCCTGCGTGACTCTGCTAGGGTACTGTCTAGGATTGCTAGCAGCAGTGCAACACCATAGATGAAAAACTATACTCTAAAAATCTTAAGCTCGCGAACCAAATTACCCTTCCTGATTTGAAACACTGTGATAAGGACGAATCTTGTGTCATTTTCAACTGATTTGGTACAAGGTGAACTGTGTCTTTCCATGGGGAAAGTGTGGAAATCGAAGTGATCTGTACAACGAATCAATACTCCCCGAAAGGGCAAGGCCTTGCGCTAAAAATGAACCAAAACAGAGAAGCTAGTATTCAACCAATGTGTTTCCAAGTGTTGTAGCGGCTGCAACACCCTCCAAATTTTTGTCTTGCATCCAAATTTCAGAGCCTTCCTTGGTTTTCCCTTTGATGGTTGCAAACACTCGAGCTCACCCCATGAGCTCTTGTGAAGTCTTTTCACCCTTTTGTTTGTTTGACCAACGGTTGTCTTTTGCCATATTAATTGCTTTGTCATGTTTGTGATCTTGTTCTGGTGATTTTTAAGGTTTGTATTTGTGTATTTGGGTTGGCTTCGCTATGTGAAAATCCATCATACTCAGACACAAAGTTGTGAGCACTATCGCTCAAGTGTCGTCACAGTCATCCGAAGGTCTATCTCAAGTGTCGCACTTGTCGCTCTCAGCTCTAAGACAGTCTCATTGAAGGCATGTTTTGTCTTGTTGTCCTAGTGGTCTATGTTGTCTCATTGTCAAATTATGTTAAGTGTATGATCATAATGTCAAGTCTGCACAAGTTCATTTGCCTCCCACACTTAGCCATTTTCCTGAAATTTTTTCCGGCTGGATACCCTCTTCCACTGGACCCCGACTGAGCTGCATTGTGCAGTCTCGACCCTCAGTGACCCTGTTCTACTACCCTAATTGCGCAATTCTTTAGGTTGTCCTCCAAGTCAGCTACATTGTGCAATCCTGGAGGTGAGTAGCCTGTCTACCTCCAAGAATTGCGCAGAAAAATGCCTCAATGTCCAATCTGAACTGTGCATTTCTCAAGCACAATCATCAAGCTTCCTTCTTATTTGTCAAAAGCCTACACTACTCTGAGACTTGGGACTGCAATGTTCTCCAAAATTGTGCAAAAATGCCTAGCTAGCCCTCTGCTGCCTTTTCCTACACTATTCTCCAAAATTGTGCAAACATGCTTACCTAGCCCTCTATTGCCTTGTCCTACACTAATTTCAGAAACTACGTAGACATGCCCAGCTGGCCCTCTGTTGCATGTCATGTACTGCTCTCAAAAATTGCACAGAAATACCCAGCAAGTCCCCTGCAGCCCTATCTTGTCTCCCCTCTAGGAACTGCGCATAAGTGCCCCCTCAGGGTCCCACCTTGCAACTGCCACTAGTGTCCTTCACTATGAAACTCTACTTCCAGTGTTCACTGTGTAGTTTTTCCCAATAGTGAAGGTTGTGCTCCCAGATTTCCTCATCCCAACCTTAGCTGCACTCTGTGATGTCTCAGTGACTTTTCCTCCCTCCCTATGACCTAGAACTATTCATTGTGCAATTGTTAGGTCCTCTTCCTAGCCTTTCATCTGTCCCGGGCCTAGAACACGAGAATAATGCATCATGCTAGACTAGGAGGTTTTGGATTTGTTTTCATCTCGTCAGGAGTGAATTGAAGGAACACGTACACTAATATATCATGGCAAGATGACAAACGGGATGAAGAAGGAGTGCACATGCTAGAATACTTGCTTGCAGCTGGACAGACATACCAAGTATATCAACCAATAAGAAAAAGGAACACATGCATTGAACCATCATGCAGGACCAAGACCATTGAAGACCCTACAACACTAAGCCATGTGGATGAGAAGACAAAGCACACCAAGGGTACACCCATCACTCAGCAGCTTGACATGGACACTACAATCAACCAATACATGTTATCAGTGTCATGTCGAGTTGTGCCATGAGTTGTCTTGGCCACATCACCATTATGGGCCATATCCATTGTAACTGAATGTAATGTAAAGTGAAAGTCCAATGGACACACACAAGAAGTCGAAGAGTCATGTTAGTTGAAAATTCATGGGAAGTTGAATAGTCACGAAGGTAATCCAAGGGTCCCAAGGGTTAAGCATCAACCTTGGCTATATATACCCCTCACATTGTATGAGTGAGGAAGTTTCACCTTGGCTCCTCCCACATAGCCTTGAGAGTCTGTAGTATGTTCTTTAAGTAGTGAGGACTCCAATGTCCCACTACTGGGACTAGTGTTGTATGGTGTAAACATGTGTCTTGGGACTTCTTCTTAATTCAGAAGCCTATTAAGGTCAACACATTTTCACGCATGTTTTGTAGACGTTTGTAAGACTACTCTTTAAACATTTGTGATGCATGTTTGCTTAACCTGTACCAAGATAGCTGAACTAATTTGGTTGTTTTAGTACTTACACTATTAAAGATGTGTTGTATTGTTTATCATTGTTGTCTCGTCTGTGTGGACTACTTCGTAGGACATTAGACATACCTTTCTTGTTTACATTTTATAACAACCGTCACATCCGTGTGGACTACTCTACTAGATGGTGTATGAATTTTCCCTTTCACTTTGGTTTTAACGACTGTCGCATCCGATGTGGACTACTCCGTTGGATGATAGACAAACCCTTTCTGGTTGGCATGTGTCTCTCCCTGGGTGGTACTATTATCTCACATGTACATGTAGGAACTCCCAAACACAACTCTACATACATCAAGGGGAACCACATCTAATTCTACTTCATCAATAAAATCAACACTAATAGAAAACCTAATTTCACATTGTTTTGTTACCTTCAAATTTGCATCCTTATTTACCCATGCCAATGGATACAAAATTGGATGATAACGAACTTACAACCCAAACTTCTTGACTAGCTCTGTTGCAATGAGATTCGTTGACGATCCTGAGTCAAACAAAGCATCATATTTGTCTTCTTGACTTGTATCTTTATATGGAAGTTTTTGGTCATTTCTTTCTCTTCTTTTTGCTAACAACCTCTCAGATTTACCTCCTTTTGCACTAATGTACAAAATACGTTCTCATCCACATCTGAGTTGCTTTCAACTTGGTTGCTTGAATCAGTGGCCATGAGATTCTTCTTCTTATTGTCATTCTTTTTGTTCTTCGGGTTAAGCTCTTGATGCAACTTCTAGCGTTTCTCCTCTGTATGGCCATCAATGTTGTAGTGGTTGTTGGGATCTTTGCACTAATGTGTCGTGCCTATCATATTTTTATATTTCCCCCTTTTTGCTTCTTCTTCCCCTCGTTAGAATTGTCATGTTGCTCCTTCTACTTCGATCCACTTGATTTCCCTTTGTTCAAGCTTATGTTCTCCAAGTAATATGCCTATACACAAGCTTCGTCCACCAATCTAGGCTTGAAAAACATCACTTGCTTCCACATATGGTTATGTAGACCCTCCAAATACTTGAGGAGTACATATGGGTTCTTTTGGGAGATACCTAACATTATGGCCATCTTTTTCAACTCTATAGTATACTCCTATGCACTTTGTCCCTATTTTTCCTAAAGTAGTGCCACCAGATCCACTCATCCTCTAAATGCCCAATAGGGTAAAACTATGACTTAATGAGGGTTTTGAAGCCCTTCCACTTAGTCACTAGAGGTGATCCCTCTAACCTCAGGGTCTCTGTGTGGCTTTCCCACCAAGTTAGGGCATGGCCCTCTAATTTCAGTAATGCAAATGAACTATTTTGTCCCCCCCTCTATATGATGAACATTAAAATAAACTTCTAGTTGCTACAACCAATGATTTAGGTTTAGAGCATCGATCTCACCTTGGTATGACTTGTATCGACCTTTGATTCCATTTTGAATAGGTATTATGAATGATTCATGGCACTCGAACTAGATTGGTATTTTTTGAGTCCTTTCTTCAATTGGTTCTTTGTTTCTTCTTGATCTCTTTATCTCCCCTCTAATTTGTCTTTTGCATGAAAACACCCATCTTCTCTGAATATCCCAAGCTTATTACCTAGGTCCATCTTGAGGAGATTTACATTACAATTTATATTTGTGATTTGTTGTTCCAGCTGCAAAAACCTTTCCTCTGCAAGATCATGAGGATTATCCATAGTTTCATTGGCCTTGATTAGGGTTGTACGACTTTTGCCCCAACCGATCTAAATCCACTGCAATTATCCACAATATACCCAAAGAAACCTGCTCTAATACCAATATGATCCATAAACTGTTGTGTATATTCCACTAGATAGTTCATGACAACAAATCTGATAAAATTATACTTAAAAATCCAAAATCCACACTATTACAATTTTATTTCCCTTTGGATTTATCTGTAGATTATTGTTAATAATGCATGCTCACACACACATTTGACACAAGATATGACTTGGGAAACGCTTTTGGGAGAAAATCCTACCTAGAAAGCGAGGTCTCTCTCCTCTCTTTCTATGAATAGAAATTGTTTGCGAGTACAAAGAAGTATGGCATGTGGCCTGTGGGCCACTACAATGCACAAATCTTCTTTGTGTGCTCTATCTCGTATCCCTCTTGGCTATTTTTTCTCAGTTATGCAACAAATGCACTCGAAAAAATGGAAACCCTTTTCCTCTTAGTGGCTTTGTTATAACATAACGCGATAACCTACTACTAGTAAGGTTTAACTGCCTTAACTCTGAACCAGAGTTACCATATAGAATCTTCTAGAGTCATCTTCAACATAATCATGTGATTAGCCCATTTTCCATGAAATATGGGCTTGACAAGACATCATCTCGAATTATGTTGGTGAAAATAGGAAGATCGGCTTCTAAGGGCATACATTTCGCATATGGACTTCGATTGACGTGATTCTTGCATCGTTGGAAAGATATTTCTGTGTAGAATAGGAAAAAATGGTGCTATACTAAAGCGATAAAGTTTTACCCTAAAAAAGCATCATTTGATGCCTCAAAATACTCCCAAAAGGTTTCAGACCCCAATTTGCCAAACTAGGTCCCACCAATAAAAATGTTCCTGTGAGTTGATTCTTCCACTTTTTCCACTCTGGAAGCATCAAGATGGATGACAAACAATACAATGATCCAATCTAGATCAAATGAATTTACTCCTATATCTCAATCTAATAAGTTAATAAGAAAATAGATCTAACATCTAGACATCCAAGTGGTTCGAAGAGTTTATTAGATGGCTTATTGTAGATTTGAATTTGATATGAGAGTGATATGTCATCATTCCACATCGACAACGAAGTCATCAAAAGTGCAATGTGAAATAATAAGTCCACCTTTCCACATAATAATGCCATGTGTCAACTCTAAAAGTAAATCAACAAATTTCATATGCTAAAATATAAATTTTCAACAAAAATACTTAGGGAAAATATCATCTGACATGATTTCATAAGAAAATAAATAAATACCAACATATTCCCTTCATATTCAAATGCAATGAAATTATCATCTAGCCCCGTTAAAGTGACTCTCTCAAAATTCTTCCAAATCCAAATGCAAAGGCTACCTCTAAAATTCAGGTGACTTAAAATGTTATGAGTTTCTTCTAATCCATATTTAAAATATCCATTATCCA
This sequence comes from Pinus taeda, assembly GCA_000404065.3. Lineage (NCBI taxonomy): Eukaryota > Viridiplantae > Streptophyta > Pinopsida > Pinales > Pinaceae > Pinus > Pinus taeda. The sequence continues at coordinate 115,061 of APFE031362844.1, forward strand.
GACATTTGACTTGTAATACAATCAATGCATTAAAATAAGAGTTGGTTCCAAACTTTAGACAAACACATTACCCTTTTTGCATTCTACAAAGTAAAATAAAAACCATACTAAAATAATTGGATAAAAATATGAGAAAAAACTATTAAAACAAATCCAAGTAAATTCAAAAAATTCTTGGGAAACCATAAAACAAAACGAATAAAATATACACAAATGTGATAAATCAAAGTCAAATAATTAAAATTAGTTTAAAAATTATAATGGAATAATTTTTTAAGAAAGATCTCCACTATTTATAAATAACTCATATTATAATGGGGAAAGTTGTTGTAGAAACTTAACACATTTGAAACGTTTAATAATTAAAAAAAGGAATAGCAAACCACAATTATAGTTGCAACTATTATCAACGGCCCACATAGTAGCATCTACATTATTATTAATAATCTTTTCCATTTAAAACAACTCAAAATGTTTCATCTTGACCTAATCCAACGTGTTTCTCGTTGAAAATAAGCAATAAAGGCAATAATAAAAGAAGGAATGATGTAATGAATTTCTAAAATCTACACTTATAGATATTCAAACAAACCAATGTTAACAGATCATTTAGATATAAATACATATCTAAATACATAATTTGAAATTTTAATAAAAGTTTCAAAAATAAAACTTTGTCGAGGTTTTTTTTTCACAAATTAAATTACTAGTTTTTTTATATTCTAAGTTTTAATGACACATTTACATGTTTTTACAAGTTGAACAACTTTAGTTTAGATAAAATTATGAAATTAAATGAAATTATTTTATAAAACCAAAATCTGGTATAAATATGAAAACAATATCATAGAATACATAAGGCTTTCTCAACGAGAAAGGTGAATTATATAGATAAAATGCTAGATAAATAATAGATATTTATTTGACACATAAATTCACAATAATGAATATAAAATAGAGTAATCAAATTCTTAACTAAGTTCAAGACATTTTGCATAAATACTAATCTAAAGATGCAAATTTCATATGGTAATGAAATTTGTATACTAACTACCTAAAGTTACAAATATTTACTCAAAAATATGTGACTGGTAAAGTGCAAAGGTTGACTCATTATAGAAGTCAATGTAAGTTCATGCCATTGAGTTAGAGTTAGAAATTAAAAATGATAAATAGAATGAAAATCAAATAGGTTCTGAATTACACCTGGCGGAGTCGGGAGCGAAATCGTGGGCGCGAAAATAGGGATACAGAGGAACTCGAAGGTTGCTCCCTATGGAGCACAACAGAGGAGGGAGCTCCACTCCCTCCTACAAGGAAGCAACTGCCGGTAGAGGCAAGGCACCATTGGGTAAAGTCAGAGGTTTTGGTGAAGAAGGGGAAAAAAATAATGAGAAGGAGTCAAATGGGGCCAGGTTCAAGGAAAACAGTAGCATAAAGGACAAAGAGGAAGAAGACAAAAGCCAGGGAACAAGGGACAAAAATCAAAAGGGACAGTGCAGACCTAAAACGGAGATTACTCTGAGAGTTGTGTTGAATGATCCTGCTCTACAGGAGCATAAGGACCATATGGGGACATACGCCATAATCTGTAAATTCATGGGAATTTGGCCCTCTGAAAAGGCATTACAGACATGGATCAAATACCACTGGAAACCCAAAGGCAGTATTGAACTCCATCTGGGGTCAAAGGGTTTTTTTACCGTGGTATTTACTAACATTGAAGATAAAGATAGAATATTCGAAGGAGGACCCTACTTTTTTGCAGCAGTGGGCCTTTATATGAGGCCATGGAAAATAAACTTCGTTCCAGAAAGGGAGACATTCACCTCGGTTCCTGTATGGGTAAGGCTCTATTCCCTACCTCTCGATTATTGGCAACACGGGTCGCTTACTGCCACTTTGTGAAAGCTTCGGAAGCCACTAGAAGGGGTAAATATGCTTCCTATGGTAGGATTTGCGTAGAAATGGATCTATCAGGCGCTCTCCCGGATGAATTAATCTTGGAAGTTTTTGATGAGGAATGGGTCCAAATGGTGGATTATGAGCATATCTCGTTCAGATGTCGTAGATGCCACGAACATGGTCACCTGATTAGAGACTATCCTCTTAGTAAAGTAGACAATAAAGGAGAACCTAGTATTGTGAAGGATATTGAAAGATTTCAAAGAGTAGTTAATAAAGGAAAAGGGGGCAGAAAGGGATCAAGGAAACATTGCAGCGAGGGGCAAAAGAACAACACGAATTGGTTTCAAATACTGGAAGAAAAGGAAGAAACGAAAAATGAAGACCAAGCAATGGAGGAAGGACCTAAGGAAAAAGAGAAGGAGGAGAACTACATCATAACACAAGAGATTAGTAACAGGAAAGAAACTATGAATAGTGAGACTGAAGCCGAAATGGATATGGAGATGACCCAAAGTGAAACAGATCTGGAAGATCATGAACTACAAGAAATTCTAGAAAAGGAACACCTAGATCTGGAGGGTTCTTAATGCAGGGAACCATGGGAGGGTTAGATTCACTACCCCAAGAGGACTGCAACAAAATACAGCAGTTGTTTTTATGGAAGACTCAAGAAGGAGGGTTAGAAACAGGAACAACCTTAGACAAGCTGGAAAACAAAGGAGTGAAAACAATTAAACCATCCCTAGGAATAGCTCCTAGAAATACGGGTAAGAAGAGAGGTCAGAAAAAGCAGAAGGAACTTCTGAAGGAGTGTGGAAACCTAATGATAGATTCGGGTAAGATGAAAGACCTAACCAGTTACTCCTTTACAAGTCTTTAATAATGAAATTTACATCTTGGAATATCAAAGGTCTAGGAAGTAGAAGAAAACAAAGATTGCTTAGTCATAGAATGAAACAAGATATGTCGGACATGATTTTCATCCAGGAAACAAAATGTTCCATTCAGAAAATAAGACTCATACACAGCAAATGGCTCATTAGATATGAGTTTCTAGAGGTTAAAGTGGAGAACACAGCGAGGGGTATTCTTACTCTTTGGAATCCCCAAAGGATTAGCATTATGGATGCTGAGGCATCAAGAAATTATCTATCAGTGGCCATTCAACCTATTGGGGTTTCGGAAACCTTTTTGGTAACAAATGTTTATGGTCCTAAAAAATTAGAGGATAAACTCAAATTGTTAGAAGCCCTTAGTGACCTTAAGAGCAGACAGGCTGGAATGCCTTGGATCATGGGAGGAGATTTTAACATGATCAAATCTCTCTCAGAAAAAAAAGGAGGTACCAGAGTGCTTAGTAAAGACTCCTTAGCGTTTTAATCATTTACAGACAATATGAATTTGGTTGAGTCAGATTCAAGCAAGGGCCTTTTTACATGGAACAATAAAAGAGGAGGAGAGGCGCTGGTATCGTCTAGGCTAGACAGGTTCATGATATCAGAGGAGTTAATGTCTCTAAATAGTGAACTCAAAGCCAGAGTGCTTCCTTTTGGAGGTTCAGACCACTAGCCAGTTTAGTGGGAAATCAAGGGTATAGATTCTCCCAGGAATAGACCCTTCAGATTTGAAAATATCTGGCTCTCCCACCTAGATTTCATTAGCAACATTGAAAAATGGTGGGCTGAAGGCTTGCAAATTCAAGGATCTAGGATGTACCTTCTTCATAAAAGATTAAAGCAAATTAAGTTTATACTAAAGGAATGGAACCAGAAGGATTTTGGTAACATTTTTGAGGAAAAACAATCAGTGGAAATTAAAATCCAAGAAATCAACAAGGCTCTGATAAACAATGGATTTGACAAAGCCAAAAGTGAGTAGGCTAATAAATACCATCTAGTTTGGGAAAATTTATGCAAACAAGAGGAAATATTTTGGAGACAAAAATCCAGAATTCAATGGCTCAAGGAAGGAGAACGGAACTCCAGATTTTTTCATAGATCCACTATGGCTAACAAAGCTCACAACATAATCTCCATGATTAAAATTGAGGGAGGGGAAATTTAGACCACTCACAAAGATATTGAAGCTGTGTTGGTCTAACATTTTCGGAACATCACTCAGGAAAACACTCCAGATAGGGATCAGTCCATAAGGGGAATAACAGGGCATATCCCCAAATTGGTGTCCAGAGAGGACAATTTTAACCTCAATAGACTAGTTGAGGAGGAGGAGGTCAGTGAGGTTCTCAAATAAATGCAGAATGGAAAAGCATCAGGTCCCAATGGTTTCAATGTTGATTTTTTTAAAGCGTGTTGGCATATTGTCAAAGAGGACATTGTGAATGTAGTTGAGGATTCCACGAGAAGTAAAACTATCCTAAAAGATCTCAACACCTCCTTTATTTCCCTTATTCCCAAACAAGACACAGCTTAATCTGCAGACAAGTACAGACCTATTTCCTTATGTAATGTGGTCTACAAGATAATATCCAAAGTAGTGGCTAATAGACTCAAACCTCTCCTTACCTCGCTAGTGTCTGAGGAACAATCAGCTTTTGTGGAGGGAAGACAGATTCTAGATAACATTATTCAAGCACATGAGGTGGTGCACACGCTTACCAGCAAAAAACAGGCAGGGATGATCATGCAACTGGACATTGCCAAAACGTATGACAAGGTGAATTGGAATTATATCAAGAAGGTTCTCTACGCCTTTGCGTTCGACCACCACTGGGTCAGATGGGTTATGGCACTGGTGTCCTCCTCTAGGTTTTCCATTCTAGTCAATGGATCCCCCTCAAAAATCTTCAATCCTTCTAGAGGCCTCAAGCAGGGAGACCCTCTTTCTCCCTTCCTCTTCATTCTTATGATGGAAGGGCTCGAGCGATCCATTAAGCAAGCCAAAGATATGGGTAAAATTAGGGGTCTTCAAATTTCTGAGAACGGTTCTGTACTAACTCATCAACAATTTTTGGATGATACCTTACTAAAAGGCGTTCCAACAGTCAAAGAGGCCTTGGCCTACAAACAAATTCTTAAATATTTTGCCCTGGCTACAGGTATGGAAGTCAACCTCTCTAAATCAAAAATCTTCTTCTTTAGCACTAACATTGCTATCCAAAGAAATATCTCAAGAATTCTTGGATTCCAATGTGATTCCCTCCCCTCTAAATATTTAGGAATACCTCTTACTACCAGACCCGTGCATAAGATTATTTGGGAATTGGTCCTTAATAAGATGTAGGATAAAATAAAAAATTGGACCTTCCGTGCCTTGAACCTGGCCAAAAGGTTAGTTCTGACTAAGGTTGTTCTTCAATCCATCCCAGTTTTTATGTTATCATCTCTCCTAGCTCCAAAAGGTGTCTTAGAGCAAATCAGAGACATTCAAAGAGACTTCCTATGGGGAAAGGAGGAAACTAGAAAGAAATGGGCCCTAGTTTCCTGGGAAAAAGTATGCAAACCCAAAAGTCAGGGGGGCCTTGGCCTGGATGATCAAGATATTCTATATAAAGATCTAGGAGCTAAACTCTGGTGGAGATGGGTGCAGGAGCCAAAATCACAGTGGACCAGGATATGGAAAGAGAAATATGCCAGCTTGTGGCACAATAATGATCTCATAAGAATCTCTAGAACTATAAAAGGTTCCTCCATATGGAACAGAGCCTGCGAGAATAGAAGTCTAGTTCAAAATAATAGTTTCTGGGATATTAGAGCAGGAGATCTAGCTCTTTTTTGGGAGGACAAATGGCAACAGGAACCAACACTGTTAACAGAGAATTTTGTATGCCTCAAGTAGGAAACAGATGCCCAAGGGTTGATCAGAGTTAAGGATATTTGGGATGTTTCGCATACCTCTGAAAATGGAGAAGCTGGAGAAACATTGAGTGTGAAGAGGATAGTCCCCTAAAAATCAAAGCACCGGATCTTGGGGACTTGCTCAAGCAAAGGATGATCTTAAAAACGGAAGGGCAAGATTAATTGAGATGGCGTAATAACAAGCGAGGAGCCTTTAATCTCAGGGAAGCTAAGGGTTATCTACTAGGGCTGAATTATAGTGTTCCAGACAAGGCCTGGAAGCATCTTTGGAGGCAGCAAGGATGGATGAAGATCAAGATTTTTATGTGGCTGGTTCATCACAAGAAAATATTGACTTGGGACAATATTAGAAAAAGGGGAATTATGGGGCCCTCTAGATGCCAGCTCTGTGAGGAGCAGGAGTAGACAATGGAACATATTCTCAATAGCTTCTCTTATACTACTTGGCTATGGGAGTCGTTCTCTTCAATTTTCTAGCAGTCTGATAGGGACAGAGGAAGTATCACAAATACCCTAAACCACTGGAGAAAATTTTTTGAGGAGAACGAAGCCCTAAATTTGGCCTGGGCCTTCACACCCGGCTTTATTATTTGGAACATTTGGAAAGAAAGAAATAAAAGAATTTTCAAGAATGGTAAGTCTTCAGCACAACACCTTCTTAACCTTATCTTGAAACAGATAAGAGGGACAGCCAGATCTACTATTAATAATATCCCCTCGAACCCCCCCACTGATGAAGAGCAGAGAATTCTCAGGCAACTGGGAATGCAATGTATAACTCCTCAAGGTAGAAACATAAAGGATAAAACCATGGTTACTGAGAAGGACTACTAGCAACCCCCACTAAAAGGCTTTCTAAAATACAACATTGATGGTGCTTCTAAAGGCAATCCGGGAAATGAGGGTTATGGAGGAGTTTTAAGGGATGACGAGAGCAATATTATATTTATCTTCCACTACCATTTAGGTAGAGCTACTAATAACATGGTGGAAGTGATGGCTCTGGAGCAGGGTCTAGAGTTTCTATCACAGAATCATGACTCAAATGTCATTGTGGAAGCAAACTCTGAGATTACCATCAACGCAGCAAAAAGAATCAGTGGTGGTTCCAGGCCGGAAAGAGTCTCGAATCATTGGAAACTTATCCAGGCTTATCAAAGAATAAAAATGCATCTAAAGGGCCTTTGAACGATAAGCTTCAACCACGTTCGACGTAATGCCAATAAACTGGCCGACTTACTGGCCAATCAAGGTATGAGCAGTGCAGAAGGTGGAATGGCTAAAAGTGGCAAGAAATTGCTCCAAGTTGTCTAAAGGCTATCTGCGAAGAACAAGTTGCGGAGGACAAGGAGGTCTCCTGATATCGAGCTGGGTGGAATTCCACGATTGGATGACGCTGGGGGGTTCCAACTCAGTCCAGCAGGTCGAACCTAAGAGGCAGATCGTCATGTTCGGACTCATCTTCTCCCGGATCATCTCGACCGAGTTTCCCTAGTTTTTGGTTGACCCCTTGCAGATTTATCTCCTAATTAAACTTGGGATCAGCATCAAGTATGAGGGAAAGCCTCTAAACTTTTCAAGGTTCCAGGTTCAGGAGAGGGAGATTAACAGGTGCAAGAAGCACCCTGTTTTATCTGACAGCTGGTTTGCTCAGAACTCGAGGTCCTAGCATGTGAAACCACCTCCCAGGCAATTTTCTGTTGATCGTACCGATTTTATGTGGAGAGCAGTTTCAGAGATTTCGCGGCGATTCCAGTCAATCTACAACACGTGGCAGGGGGAGGGTACTGAAAACCGCGCTTTATTACACATTAATGTCGATTCATTTTGGCCAGTGCAATATCATTCTCACCCGTAGGATTTGGTCGAAAGCGATCAACGGTTGGATTTGATCGTGCTTCTTGGTGCGGCAGTGCCGCTTAACTTCAGGGCTTTTCGAGCTAAGCGATTTTCCCTTAGTTGTTGATCTTCTTGCCTCTTTTGGATGACCCAGATAGTCTGTACCTTTCCGAGTTTGGGGTAGCGAGAAGTTCGTGGGTTGTTCCTTGAGTTAGAGATTTTTATTGTAAGGCTAGGAGGTTTAGCCCTTGGTGACTGGGGCTTTTCTTTCTTTTTTCTTTCCTTGACGTCAGGTAGACGTTTGTAAAAAGTGTACACTAGTTTTTTGGCTTATTGAAATAGAAGGATCCACACTTGCTTTAGCAAAAAAAAGAAAATCAAATAGGTTCTACATAAAGATAAAAATTAGGAACATTACATGTTATAAAAGAGGACAGAAAAAGAAAAAAAAAAAAAATCCTTGAAATTATATATTGAAAATGAAGTGAAGTGAATCAACAAGAATTATGCCTCGACCAAAGAAAATAGAAATTGGGTTCTTGGCTCAGCAGTTTCTTAAAGTTAAACCACACATTCAATTTAAAGATTGTGTTACTTTGAAGGATTAATAATCTCATCTTATAGACTTGTAGACATACATTACAATCTACAATCTTGTAGGCCTATAGGTTGTAATGTTAGCCTACAAGCCACACAACTTATCATGTTGTATAAATAATCACAAACACGTTGAATCCTTTATACAGATCATGAATATCCTCTATAAAGGTATATGATATATGTACCAATAACAAACTAGTAATTTATATATCATTTTATGAGTTTTAACCATTTATAGGTAACTAATATCAATAATCTGTCTAATCAAATGTCCAAAATAGAAATATTAAAATTTAAAAAGATGCTAACCTTGTTAGTAATGACAATCTTCAATAATTTTAGGCTTTCTTTATTCACCTACATTTCAGTTATTGGCTTTCCTATTATAATATTTCAAAAAATTCCCACATAATAATTAAAATAACACTTGCCAAGAAAAATATGCAGTAGTATACCATAATTTTCTGCTTACCACTAAGTAGGATTTTATCCCATAATTTTCTGCTTACCACTAAGTAGGATTTTATCGAAGAGTGGAAAAATATTAACCCATATGTGTGATTTTAGTGTTTTAGACCCTAAGTGTCGAGACATGAACTATTTGACTACAAGTTATTCCCTACTTAATATTTCCACAAAAATGTCATCAATGAAAAATTTTAATAATGATTATACAACATTATTGAGAAGATAGGTTGTTAGAATGGTTTCATTTACCTTCAAAGAATTAATGAAACAAACATCTTAAAATTGTTACAAGAAGTCTACTTCCAACTACATCTACAAGGAACTTCAACAAATACATCTAGAACTTTCTATTTGATTCACTTTTCTCCATTAACTCAAAATCATAATAAAATAAAACATGTTTAATTCCATGTGCTCCAAGTTTTTTACTCAAACTAATTAGTGTGCAAGCATTGTTCATAGACACTAAGCTATCTACTAAAAGATGGCTTCATGATTCTTCCATTTCAAAATAGAGTATGTATGTATAGAGAATTCAATTTGAAACTTTCTAATGCAAGAAAAGGTAAAATTGAATACATTATTTTATGAGGAAAACTACATAGAATACATGTAGAAAACATATTTTGAGAACACATATCAAGTAATATCCAATGTAAATGTTTAGCTAGCAAATGTTAAAGTCTTAAAACTCAAATGTAGGCATGGCCATCAAAATGGATATGAAAAAACATGTTTCGCCCTTTAAAAAAAATTTAGTAACTTTGATGCCTTAATTCCACTCCATAACAAAGCATGACTATAATATCCAAAAAAAAGTTATAAAACCTAAAGAATTTAGACACTTAAATATGATTGAGTATATCATGATTTAAACATGTATAGTTTTATATTCTAAAGGTAAAAAATCCCATTTTGAAGCCATGAAAAATCTTTAAGAGCCACCTTTCAAGAAATATTTGAAGTCTAATAATTGCATGTTGAGTTATCACAACCATTCACCGTCTAACTAATTCAATGCTCTTGAGGCCAAAAGGTATAAAGTGAGTTTCAAACTGTTACAAACAAATCAACATTGAGACAACCAATAATACTTTATAGATAATATATAAGATACTAATTAAAAAGAAAAAAGAAAGTAGAATGTCTACAAAATTATGTGAAAATTTTACCCTACTTAGATCTTGGACAAAATCTTCAAAAATTTTGCAAACACTTCTTATAGTTTGCATGTGCAATTCTTCATATTATTTGATAAGTTGGCTATTACTCTAACAACTTCAAGTTGTATGAAAATATGATTATTGAATCATACTTGTACATGTGTTGTCTTTTTATTTGATTGTTACTACCAATAAAGTTGAAGTTAAGCTCCTTCTAGCCTATCTATTATATCAATGTCATTATGGTAATCAAATACACCATCCTTATTAAATATTCTTTCTACTCTTCCAATATACCAAATCCCATGAAAAACACCATTTTTTGTACTTTAAGAAACACATTTTCTTGTAGCAAGTTCAACAAAAAGTATAGTCTCACTCCCAAAAAATACTACACAATCTAAGCCAATTCCAAAATCAATTGAAAAACCCTCTTTTAAGGCCCTTTCATATGACCTAAAGTACACATGTATCTTTGGATAATGTTAGATTCCCATTAATAGACTAACTAAAGAAGATCTATACGTATCCTTATCATCAAGCCCGATTTATGGTTTGGTAGTCATATTTACATTCTCATCAATGGAATTTAAAATTCATCCAACTCATACCTCCACTCACTTTCCATTGTTTGAAATTCATAATTGGAATTACTTGGTGGAGAATCATCAACTACTTCATCCACAACTTAGAATGTTGGAAAATTTTGATCCTTGATCCATGGTGTAGATCACCAAAAATATTATGTGTGTCTCTTTGGTTGATGCCAAGATTTTATAAAATGTCATGTGCATCCTCTAATCCTATATTGAGGAATTCTATAATTTTATGATCTCTATATATTGAATCATATTGTGACAAAACATTAATGTCCTCATTCACTTGTTGGTGCAATACATTCTAGATACACATTTGTTACCTATAAAATTATTACAATGAAGTCTTTGAGGATTTGATTCTTCTTCAAAATCTCTTTTAAGGGTACCAACACTATGAAGTAAGTCAGTGAAAGCATAGGTCCTCTCTACTCTAACCATCCAAATTGAATTTGATAAAGAAGTTTTCATATCTAACCTAGTCCCTAAACAAACACATCAACAAAATTACAAAGTTGAAAGAAGTTTTCACATCTTGATACGCCTTTGTATTGATGAAATTTATTTGTACATCGGTATGAGATTGTTTTCATACACAACCTGACCATAACATAAAGAAATGATGCATCGTTGAGGAATTTTGTACTATTTCCCAAAGAGTCAAACTATGAGACATGAAAGTATCAATATAGTCAACAACAATAACTAAATAGGTCTTTGTACTTCGTCTCATCCCTATCCTATCACATGTTATATTTCTCATCTCTTTCAAACACTTATAAACATGCCTTCAAGCAACGCACTATGTGAACCCCAAATTTGTTGACCAATCCTCTCTATATCTTCGATTTTATGCTCGTGATCATCCACATTAAAAGTGTTATAAACCATTCAGACATGGTAAAAATAAATGAATTCTTCTCCAAAAATCAAATCATTTCCACCACAAAACAAAGGATTCACTAACAATTTTCCATTATGGTTGTGATTTGAGTCACGAAGTCTTGTTAATTTGAAACCATAATACAATCTAGTTAGTCTCCATCCTTCCCTACAAATTCGATATCTAATTCATATTGTTAAAGAATGATCTTTCAACCTAAATTGTCTTATTTTAGCATCTTCATTCAAGAAATGAACAAGAAAAGATCCCAAAAAAAATTCAACATGGTTCTTTTACATGTCTTCTAGTTTTTATCATTGTTAATGAAAAAAAAAAATCATTGAACACATTGCATGTTGGATGAACACCAACAACCAAACAACGAAGCTTTTCATGTAAAAGTTTTGCATAATGGCTAGTCACACAATTCTTAAAAGTGTATGTAATAAGCATCTTACAACACCCTCACCAACTATCACCAAAAAATATGATTGACAACTATATTCTTCTTTCTTACCACAAAATTGTGGTAAAGTTTCACTTTTTTCTACCCACCTAGCGTATTTTTTCGTGACACTTTCATCTTCATCAATTAATACATGAATTGGGCCCTCTATATCATGGTTGGCTTTGTAGAAGAAGCATAAACTTTTCCAAGGAGCAGGTTCTACCTTATGTGGAGGATTTGGCACTAGACTCTCAGGTAGAGTTAAGAGAAGATACAGTTTCACAGAAGAGGTCCAAAACTACAAGACAAGGGCAACAAGACCTTTGGAAGATTGGGTTGAAGGCACAACTTCCAGGCAAAACTAAATTGTACACCAGAGAGAAGGTGGAGGAAAAATTTCCTCACCTCATTCAGTAAAATCTTTTGGGGATCAAAAACCTCCCAAAATGGGGAGTTATGATCCAAATTGGATCATTTATTGTTTTTCATCCATCTCGATGCATTTGGAGTGGAAAAAGTGGAGGAATCAACTCACAGGACCGTTTTTACTAGCGGGGCCTAAAACCTTCCGAGAGCATTTTGAGGCATCAAACAAAGTTTTTTTGGGGGTAAAACTTTGTTGCCTAAGTGTAGCACTTTTTCATTCTATTCTACACACAGAGAGATTTCCAACGACGTAAGAATCACATCAATCAGAGTCTGTATGCAAAAGTTATGCCACTCAGAAGTTGACATTCCCGTTTTAACACCTATAGTTCAAGAGGATGTCGTGTCAACCCCCATTATTCATGGAAATGGGGCTAGCCATGTGTTTTTTTTGTAAAATACTCTAGAAGAATCTATTTTGTAGCTCTAATTCAGAGTTGATGTAGTCAAACTTAACAACTAGTAGGCTATCGGGTTGTGTTATAACCGGGCCACTAGGAGATAGAGGCATTCCATTCTTTCGAGAGAATCTTGTTCCATAATTAAGCAAAGATAGCCATGAGAGCTAGGAGGTAGAGCACATAGACATGATATGTGCGTTATAGCAATCCACGAGCCACAAACATTACTTCTTTGTATCTGCAACCATATTTCCAGACAAAGAAAGAGAACGAAGTGACCTCACCTTCCAGTTTGGTTTTCTCCCGAAAGGGTTTCCAAGAGAGAATATGTTGTGTATTATGTGTGCATAAGCTTATTTTTTCGTTACCTACTTTTCTTTTTTATTTACTTTTACATGCATGCACTAATTACAATTAATTTTACAAATCTAGAAATTAAATAAAATTGTAATAGTGTAGAATCTCAAATTTTTAGTATAATATTATCAGATTTGTTGTGACAAACTGTGCAGTGGAATATCCACTGCATTTTACGGATCATCTAATTCCAATATAATACATAAATTGTTATGGATATTCCACTGGACAATTCGTGACAACAGGTTTTATAAAATCATACTTAAAAATCCAAAATCCACACTATTATAATTTTATTTCTCTTTAGATTTATAAATCTACAGACTATTGTTGATAATGCATGCATACAAATTAAAATTATGCAGAAAATAGAGAATAGTAAAATAAGGAATTACACACACATTTGACACAATATATGACATGGGAAATCCTTTCGAGAGAAAGACCTACCTAGAAGGCGAGGTTGCTCTGCTCTCTTTCTCTGAATATAAAATGTTTGCAAGTACAAAGAAGTATGGCATGTGGCCCATGGGCCACTACAATGCACAAATCCTCTATGTGTGTTCTATCTCCTTCCATATTAGCTATTTTTACTCAACTATGGCAGAAATGCACTCAAAAGAATGGAACCTCGTTTCCTTTTAGTCCCTTGGTTATAACACAACCCGGTAGCCTACTACTGGTTAGGTTTTACTACCTCAACTCTTAACCAAAGTTACAATATATATTATTATATATTCTTCTTTATCATAATCACGTGGTTAGCCCATTTTCCATGAAATATGGGGGCTGACACGACATCCTCCCAAATTATTGTGGCGAAAATAAGAAGGTCAACTTCTAAGGGCCTAAATTTTGCATGCATACTCTGATTGACTTGATTCATGCACCGTTGGAAAGGTATTTGTGTGTAGAATAGGGAAAATATGGTGTTATACTAAGCAACAAAATTTTACCCCAAAAAAGCATCATTTGATTCCTCAAAAATGCTTCCAAAAGATTCAGACCCCAATTTGCCAAACTAGGTCCAACCAATAAAAATGGTCCTTGAGCTAATTCTTCCACTTTTTCCACTCTAGAAGCATCGAGATGGATGACAAACAATATAATGATCCAATCCAGATCAAATGAATTTACTCCCATATCGTAATCTAATAAGTTAATAATAAAATAGATCTAACATCTAGACATCCAAGTGGCTCGAAGAGCTTATTAGATGGTTTATCTAGATTTGGATGTGATATGAGAGTGATATGCATCATTCCACATCGACAACCACGTCAGAAAAAGTGCAATGTGAAATAATAAGTCCACCTTGCCACATCAATATGCCATGTGTCAACTCTGAAGTAAATCAACAAATGTCATATGTTCAAATATAAATTTTCAACAAAAACACTTAAGGAAAATATCATCCGACATGATGCAAGAGCATCCAGCTAAGGGTACCATGACCCAGTGTTTGGTCTCAGCTAAGGAGGACAGGTTCATTGTCATTTAGTTTCATTTACATTTGTTGATCAAAACAATGTCTAGGGACTAGTTTTATTTCATCATTGGTGAAGGGATATTAGAAATAGTACAGTTAAGTTAGGGTCATTACCATCATATTGTTTTGTCTTTTTATTAATCTATCTTACAACTATCTTTTCATTTAAAAAACATAATATTGTAAATCCTACAGCACAAGAAGACCCAAAATAGTTATCAATTATGTAACTATAAAAGCAACTAAAGGGTAATTGTGAACAGTTCGAGTAACTGTCTGAATACAATACAAAAACCAATGTAATACATTTTGAAGGGGTTCAATGCACGAGAACAGAAATACAAAAAGGAGAAAATAATTTTCAAACATCTGAATATCTGAATCCATCTATAAACAGTTTGTCTATGATATTTATTTCCTTTCCTCTAATAATTGTGTGTGTAAACTAAATAGTACTATGCGTTCCCATCTTTTTTTTTTTCTTTCTATTAAATAGAGACATAGCTACTGAGTTCAACAAAGAAGCCATATAAGCGTTCCCAGCACGGAATTCCAGTAATGACAACAACAGTTCCCAAATATATGAAAGCAAATGACAGTTATGAGCTAGTTCTCAACAGAGCAAGAATACAACTGTTGAAGAACAAAATCCAAAACAGAGGTAACCCATTTACACAAAATTTCTTGTTAATTCCTCTTTTATAACCATAATACTGGCATACATCAAGAATAGTTCCGAGTGCTTGACTAAAATAGAGTACGAAAATACAAAACAGCTAAACCCCGAAAGCCAAGGTTGGACCCTAGTCAGCCACAACAGAAAAAGAAAATAAACTACAAGTGTCCAGAGCCTGAACAACAGTCGAGATCACATACAAACAGAGCCAAGGTTGCTTGACAGCAAAGACAACTAAACGAAGGAGTACTGGACTTTTCCAATGTCTAGACAAAGGAATAATACTACAAGATAATTAACAGTAGCAGAGAACGACCCTACGGGAGCCATTACTGGTAATCGTTTCAAAGACCAAGCCTGGAACAAACCCTAACCTATCACAGAGAGCCAACAGAGCATGTCAGTTAAATGAATGTCGAGAGAAACCCAGAAATAAAATTCGACAAGCAAAGTCAGAAGAAACGGCTTACATGAAGAGTATTTGCGTTGGAGGAACGAAACCCCAACTGAGTCATAGTCAACAATGAAAACCCTGCAAACAAAGGGGCGACTGTCGTTAGTGTTGAAGAAAAATGAAGAAGACAAGCTATAGCATGGAGGGGTGAACTTACCTTGCCAGGACCGAGTGAAGCCGAGGAAGCCACTGTGACTGCGACCTGCCAGAGCAGTGAAATAGTCATACATCAACCAGAGAATCAAAATAGGAAGCTTAACCAGAAAATTTGTAACTGAACAAGACAAGGGAATAGAGGAAAGCATAATAACCACGCAGAAGGTTAGAGAGCCAATAGAGGAACAGCATAAACCCTCTCACGAAGTCGACGAAGCTTTCAATACAGTGCCAGGTAACTAGGCAATGAAATTGCAAGTGAATGCAGAGATACCTCACCACCAGGCGGAGGAATTCATAGTTGGGCGCATACAAAGCATTATTGCCAAGCTCTATACAGTCGCGAACAGGTTGAGCACAAACCCTCATCGCAACAGAGAGAAAACCAAGAAATGGCCAAATGAAATGAAACGAGGGTTTTGGTAACACTAAAGAGCAGGAAGGCGGAAATCGAGGCAAGTACAACCAGCAAACCAACATTAATTATGAAATCAATGCGACAGACAAATATCCCTGTTAATCCAATTGCTTAACACTAATCATATGTATTGAGCCATATCAAAAATTAATCATTGGTTAATCAACATTAATCCATAGTTACGGGTTGGTCCCATCATATTGTCGTATCATAGCGGGATTTGGAGATTTCCTAAGAAATGGAAGTTAGAAGACGAGGTCATGGAAGAGGTGCTCAGAGAGTAGTAGAGGAAGGATTACGGGAGGAAATCAAGATCCTTATTGCTCGTTTGGAGGCAGTTGAAGCAAGAAGGAGAAGGGATCTGGAGGTAGGAGATGACGGTGAAGAAGAAGCCATAGTTACAACAGATGGATCAGATGAAGAAGGGTCGGAAATGAGATTGTTGAGGTCGGTCCTATTGGCTAGTAGCAAGCCTAAGCCAGAGATTCCAAATTACGATGGTAGCTTGTCCAAAGAAGAT
Organism: Pinus taeda; assembly: GCA_000404065.3. NCBI lineage: Eukaryota > Viridiplantae > Streptophyta > Pinopsida > Pinales > Pinaceae > Pinus > Pinus taeda. The sequence continues at coordinate 131,681 of APFE031362844.1, forward strand.
TTGTTGGACTGGATCAGCAAATTGGACAAATATTTCGAGTGTGAAGAGGTCAGTGAAGATCGGAAAGTTAAGTTCGCTGCAACAAAGTTGAAGGGACACATAGCCTTGTGGTGGGATAGTGTCCAAGCGGAAAGAAGAAGGATGAACAAGGTGCCAATAAATAAATAGCCAAAAATGGTGGCCAAGTTGAAGGGCAGATTTCTGCCCAAGGATTACCAGATTGCACTGCATCGGCAAGTGCAGAATTTGAGGCAAAAAGGGATGACATTGAGAGAATACACTGAATAATTCTACAAGGTAAATTTAAGAGCTAGTTACACGAAGGACACCCCAGAGAAAACAACAAGGTATGTAAATGGTATGAGGTTGGAAATATTGGATGAAATCAGCATTCTTTCCCCGAAAGATATAGAGGAAGCCTACCAGAGTGCCATGAAGGCAGAGGAGAAGATCACCATAAAGAAAAATGCTAGGAGAGGACGAGGAACCGGCAAAGGAAGAAGACAGTCCTATGGCAGAAGACGAACTGCCAATAATAGTGAAGAGGGTAGCAGTTCCAAAACTACAAGGACAGCAAAAAAAGGAGACATCACTAGAGGTGGCAGGCCATATCAGCGAGGAAGTGGGAATGGCCGAGGTGGAGGAGCTAGCTATCAGTGCTACAGGTGCCACAAGTGGGGGCACAGATATTTTGAGTGTCCTGAAGCGAAACAAGCTAGTCAAAGAGGAGCATATGTTGCACAGCCAGAGGAAGCAGAGGCACCTCCCCAGGAAGCAGAAAATGTGCCAGAAACAAGGGAAGCCTTAGTTCTAAATAAAGTGTTGATGAAACCAGCCAAAGAAACAGCTAAACAAACTCAAAGGAAAGCATTATTCCAGACAGTTTGTAGGTCGCACAGAAAATGCTGCAAGTTGATTATCGACAGTGTGAGCATGGATAATCTAGTTGCCATGGAGATGGTAGAGAAGTTGGGTTTGAAGTGGCTGAAACACCCCACTCCATACAAGGTATTGTGGTTGCAGAAAGGCTGTCAATTGTTGCTGGACGAACAGTCTGAAGTTGAGTTCCATATTGGCAGGTATGAGGACAAGGGTATTTGTGATATTATGCCAATGAACATATGTCATATACTGCTAGAAAGGCCATGGCAGTATGACCACAAGGTAGTGCATGATGGAAATACAAACTGTTACAAGTTTGTCAAATATGGGATCAAGCACACACTTGTGCCCATCAAGGAGGAGGAGACAACAGAAACAAGTGGGACGAAAGTGTTATTAATGGGTGGAAAACAGTTTTTGAAGCAGAATGAAGATAGTGAAGGGAACAATGTTGTTGTGAGAAGGCCAAAAATGGTGTTGTTACACATAGAGGTGTCAGATTTGCCTGCAGAAATTCAGAAAATGCTGCAAGAATTCAGCGATATTGTAGTTGACGACTTACCAGATAAATTTCCTCCCAAGAGAAGTATAATCCATCATATTGACTTTATACTTGGAGCAAGTCTACCGAACAAGGCAACATACTGGATGAGCCCCAAAGATAACGAGGAAATCAGAAAACAGGTGCAGGAATTGCTGGATAAAGCACTGATAAGGGAGAGTTTGAGCCCCTACGCAGTTCCAACAGTTCTCTCTCCCAAGAATGGAGGAGAATGGTGAATGTGCACAGATTCAAGGGCCATCAATAAAATTACCATCAGGTACATATTGCCACTGCCACAAATGGACGATATGATGGACTGCCCGAGCAGGGCAGCATATTTCTCAGAAGATTGATCTGAAGAGTGGTTATCATCATATTCGAATCAGGGAAGGGGATGAGTCGAAGACAACCTTCAAGACCAATGAAGGGTTGTATGAGTGGCTAGTAAATCCATTTGGATTGAGTAATGCCCCCAGTACCTTTATGCGGCAGATGAATGAAATGCTGAAAGAGTTCATTGGGAAGTTTGTAATAGTGTATATTGATGATATATTAATTTTTAGCAAGACGAGGGAGGAACACTTTCAACATGTTTGAAGTGTGCTGGAAAAATTGCAGCAGAATAAGCCGCTGATAAATTTGAAAAAAAAATGTTCTTTTCTTCAAAGAGAACTGGTTTATCTGGGTTTTGTGATTACAAAGAATGAGTTGAAGATGGACCCAAAGAAGATTGCAGTAATCGTTAACTAGCCATCCCCAAAAAGTCTGTTTGAGGTACATAGTTTTCATGGGCTGTCAAGTTTTTATCGTAAATTTATAAGGAATTTCAATGAAATCTATGCACCTATGGTGGACACCATAAAAAAAGCAAGTCATCCTTTTCGTTGGACTGAGGCAGCAGAGAAGAGCTTTCAACTACTGAAGAAGAAGATCATAGAAAGACTGATCCTGACATTGCCATATTTTAAAAAGATTTTTCAGTTTCGTTGTGATGCAAGCGATACGACCATTGGAATTGTACTTAGCCAAGAAGATAAACCTGTGGCATTTTCAGTGAAAATTTGAATGAGACAAAGCAGAAATATTCATCTTATGACAAATAGTTTTATGCTTTCGTCCAAGCACTGAAGCATTCGAGACACTATCTGCTGGGGAATGAGTTTGTTTTCTTTTCTGATAATTATTCACTACAATACGTGATGCAACAGCATAAGCTGAATCACAAGCATGATAAATGGGTTGAATATTTGCAGAGTTTCACCTTTGTATTGAAACACATTAGCGGACAGACCAACAAGGTGGCAGATGCATTGAGCAGAAGAGCTTGGCTCTTGCAGGAGAGTATGATACCAGTGTTGGGCTTTGAGCATTTGAAAGACTTGTATCAAACTGACGCGGATTTCAAAGAGGCTTATGAAGCATATCAGAATCCTTTGTTGAGAAACAATAGTCCATGGTTGAACTATAATTTGCAGGAGAAGCTATTGTTTAAAGGGGGACAGTTATGCATTCCCGCTAGTTCGATGAGAGAGAATATCATTCAGGAGAAGCACAGTGGAGGTCTAGCCAGTCATTTTGGCATAGACAGAACATTAGATCAGCTCATCCATTTTTATTATTGGCTAAGAATGCGAAGGGATGTGCAGAGATTTGTGACCAGGTGTAAAGTGTGTCAATTGGCGAAAGGACACAGTCAGAATACGAGACTCTACACATCATTGCCCATTCCAAGTAGACCGTGGGACTCAGTCAGTTTGGACTTCGTCTTGGGTCTACCAAGGACGCAGCGAGGTTATGATTTGGTGATGGTAGTAGTAGACTGGTTTTCAAAGATGGCACATTTCATCCCTTGTAAAAAGACCAGCGATGCCACTCACGTGGCCCACTTATTTTTCACAGAGATTGTCAGGCTACATGGCCTACCTAAGTCCATTATTTCAAACAGGGACATGAAGTTTACAGGGAACTTCTGGCGCACCTTGTGGAAGAATATGGACACACAGTTAAGTTTTAGCTCTGCTTATCACCCGCAGACTGACGGGCAAACAGAGGTGGTAAACAGGAGCTTGGGGAACCTGCTATGAAGTTTTATCGGGGAGAATTCACGAATGTGGGATCATGTACTTGCCCAAGCGGAGTTCGCTGACAATGACTCACCTAATCGCAGCATGGGGTACAGTCCTTTTCAGATCTTATATGGCATGCATCCTCGCGGAGTACATGAGTCACGAGATCTAGGACAGCAGGAAAGACAGAGTGCTGATGGAGAAGATTTTGCCAAGGTAATGAATGACCTACACGGGCAGGTAAAAATGAAGTTGCAAGAAAATAGTCAAAAGTATAAGCAGCATGCAGATCTGAAACGACGAGAGGTACAGTTTAATGTGGGGGATGAATTCCTCACGCATTTGTGCAAGGAACGTTTTCCTAGAGGAGCATATAACAAACTGCAATACAAAAAGATTGGCCCTTGTAAAATTCTGTGAAAATTTTCAGCCAATACTTATGAATTACAGCTGCCACCAGGAATAGGCATCTCGCCCATCTTCAATGTGGTATACCTGTTTCTATATACTGCCAGTCCTAAGGATGATAGTACATCATAGCCTACACGGGACACACAGGAAGGGAGTGAGACTTGGATGAGACAAATTCCTTCCACTCATCCCCTTGAGATCGAGAGGATCCTTGACACTCAAGTGGCCAAGCAAACTCAGTGGAAAGAATACCTGCAATATCTGGTCAAGTGGAAGAACCGTCCCATTGAGGACAGTTCATGGCTTAACGCCAGACAAATACAACAGACGGGCTATTCAGTTGAGAAGCTCATGGACCGGAGTCATGAATTTTTCTTACCCCGGGAGCCTGATGAGGGACCATCCAGCTAAGGGTACCATGACCTTGTGTTTTGTCTCATCTAAGGAGCACAGGTTCATTGTCATTTAGTTTCATTTACATTTGTTGATCAAAATAGTGTCTAGGGACTAGTTTTATTTCATTATTAGTTTAGGGAAATTAGGAATAGTACAGTTAAGTTAGGGTCATTACCGTCATATTGTTTTGTCTTTTTATTAATCTATCTTACAACTGCCTTTTCATTTGAAAAAAATAATATTGTAAATCCTACAACTCAAGAAGACCCAAAATAGTTATCAATTGTGTAACTATAAAAGCAACTGAAGGGTAACTGTGAACAGTTCGAGTAACTGTCTGAATACAATACAAAAACCAATGTAATACATTTTGAAGAGGGTTCAATGCACGAGAACATAAATACAAAAAGGAGAAAATAATTTTCAAACATCTGAATATCTGAATCCATCTATAAACAGTTTGTCTATGACATTTATTTCCTTTCCTCTAATGACTATGTGTGCAAACTAAATAGCACTGTGTGTTCCCATCTATTTTTTTTCTTTCTATTAAACAGAGACATAGCTACTAAGTTCAACAAAGAATCCATATAAGCATTCCTAGCACGGAATTCTGGTAATGACAACAACAGTTCCCAAATATATGAAAGCAAACAATAGTTACGAGCCAGTTCTCAACAGAGTGAGAATACAACTGCTGAAGAATGAAATCCAAAATAGAGGTAACCGATTTACACAGAATTTCTTGTTAATTCCTCTTTTATAACTATGATACTGGCATACATCAAGAATAATTTCGAGTGCTTGACTAAAACAAAGTAAGACAATATGAAACAGCCAAACCCTAAAAGTCAGGATTGGACCCTAGTCGGCCATAACAGAAAAAGCGGATAAACTACAAGTGTCCAGAGCCCGAACAATATTCGAGATTACATACAAACAAAGCCAAGTTCGCTCGACAGCAAAGACAACTAGACGAAGGAGTACTGGACTTTTCCAGTGTCTAGACAAAGGAATAATACTACAAGTTAATTGATAGTAGCAGAGAACGACCCTACCGGAGCCATTGCTGGTAAATGTTTCGAAGACCAAGCCTGGAGCAAACCCTAACCTGCCATAGAGAGCCAACAGAGCATGTCAGTTAAATGAATGCCAAGAGCAACCTGGAAATAAAATTTGACAAGCAAAATCAGAAGAAACGGCTTACCTGAAGAGTATTTGCGTTGGAGGAACGAAACCCCAACTGAGTCACAGTCAACAATGAAAATCCTGCAGATAAAGGGGCGACTGCCATTAGTGTTGAACAAAAATGAAGAAGACAAGTTATAGCATGGAGGGGTGAACTTACCTTGCGAGGACCGAGCGAAGCCGAGGAAGCCACTGTGACTGTGACCTGCCAGAGCAATAAAATAGTCATACATCAACCAAAGAATCAAAATAGGAATCTTAACCAAAAAAGTTGTAACAGAACAAGACAAGGGAACAGAAGAAAGCATAATAACCACGCATAAGGTTAAAGAGCCAATAGAGGAATGGTATAAACCCTCTCACGAAGTCGACAAAGCCTTCAATATAGTGCCCAGGTAACTAGGCAACGAAACTGCAAGTGAGGGCGGAGATACCTTGCCACCAAGTGGAGGAATTCATAGCTGGGCACATACAAAGCATTGTTGCCAAGCTCTATACAGTCGCGAACAGGTCGAGCACAAACCCTCATCGCAATAGAGAGCAAACAAATAAATGACCAAATGAAATGAAATGAGGGTTTTGGTAACACCAAAGAGCGGGAAGGCAGAAATCGAGGCAAGTACAGCCAACAAACCAACATTAATTCTGAAATCAATGCAACAGACAAATATCCTGGTTAATCCAATTGCTTAACACTAATCATATGTATTGACCCAGATCACAAATTAATCATTGGTTAATCAACATTAATCCATAGTTACAGGCTGGTCCCATCACGACATCTAAGATTTTATCAAAGAATAGATAAATATTAACGCATTCCCTTCATATTAAGATGCAATGATCTTGGTATCCAGCCAAAATCAAATAACTCTCTCAAAATTCATCAGATTAAAATGCAAAGACTACATCTAACATTCAACTTAACTTAAAATGTAATAAATTTCTTCTAATCAATATTCAAAATATCCTTATCTAAACATTTAACTTGTAATACAATCAATGCATTAAAACAAGAGTTGGATCTAGACTTTAGACAAACACATTGCCTTATTTGCATTCTACAAAGTAAAATAAAGATCATGTTGAAACAACCGGATAAAAATATAAGCAAAAACTATTGAAACAAATCCAAGTAAATTACGAAATTTCATGGTAAACTATCAAACAAAACGAATCAAATATGCACACATGTGATAAATCAAAGTGAAATAATTAAATTGGTTAAAAAAGAATAGTGTAGGAAGAAATTTAAAAAGGCCCATTATTTATGAATAACGCATATTAGCATATTATAATGGGGAAGTTGTTGTACAAGCTCAACGCATGTGAAACATTTGATCATTAAAAAAAAAAATAGCAAACCACAATCATAGTTGCAACTATTATCAATGGCCCACAGGGAGCATCTACATTAGTATTGTTTAAACATATAATCTTTTCTATTTAAAACAACTCAAAATGTGTAGAGACTATTCATTTATTCATCTTGACCTAATCCAATGTGCTTGTCTTCGAAAATAAGCAATAACCAAAATTAAAAAACAATAAAGACTATAATAAAAGAAGGAATGATGCAATGAATTTCTAAAATGTACACTTTTAGGTATTCAAACAAACCATTGTTAACAAATCATTTAGATAAAAATACATATCTAAATACATATTTTGAGATTTTAACCAAAGTTCAAAAAATAAAACTTTGTTAAGGTTTTTTTCACAAATTAAATCACTAGTTTTTGTATATTCTACATATTTTATATTTTAATGACACATCTACATGTTTTTACAAGTTGGAATAATTTTAGTTTATGTAAAATAATGAAATTAGATCAAATTACTTTTCAAAATCAAAATTGTGTTGAAGTATGAAAACAATATTAGAGCATATATAAAGTTTTTTTTGGGAGAAAGGAAAATTATATAGATAAAATATTGGATAAAAAGTAGATATTTATTTGACAAATAAATTCACAATAATGAATATGAAATAGAGTAATCAAATTCTTAACCACATATCAGAAATTATGCATAAATACTAATCTAAACATGCAAATTTCATATGGTAATGGAATTTGGATACTAAATACTCAAATTTACAAATCTTTACTCAAAAATATGTGATTGGTAAAGTGCAAAGGTTGATTCATTATAGAAGTTCATGTAATTTCATGCCATTGAGCTAGAGTTAGAAATTAAAGATGAGAAATAGAATGAAAATAAAATAGGTTCGATATAAAGAAAAAAATAGGAACATTACATGTTACTAAAGAGGTTAGGAAAAAAATTCCCTTGGAATTATATATTGAAAATGAAGCGAAGTGAATCAACAAGAATTATGCTTCGACCATAGAAAATAGACATTGGATTCTTGGCCAAGCCATTGGGGTTTCTTAAAGTTAAACCCCACATTCAATTTAAAGAGTGTGTTACTTTGAAGGATTAATAATCTCATCATATAGATGTGTAGACAAACATTACAATCTACAATCTTATAGGTCTATAGGCTATAATGTTAGCCTACAAACCACACAACTTATCATGTTGTATAAATGATCACAAACATGTCAAAGCCCTTATACCTTATATCTTGTTGTATCTTCACCAACATGGGATCAAACATCAAACAATTGTGCCTTATAATCCCCAACAGAATGGTGTAACTGAAAGAATGAATAGGACAATCTTAAATATGGTACGCTCCATGATGTTTTTCAAAAATGTAAAGTTGATGTTTTGGGCTGATGTAGTTCTATGTGTTGTATATATAAAGAATATATGTCCATCTAATGCTATTAGAAACAAGACTCCATATGAAATGTGGTATGGGCACGTTCCTTCAGTAAAGCATCTCAGGGTCTTTGGTTCCACCTATTATGCCTTGATACCAAAGGTACATAGAAACAAACTTGGTGCAAGAAGTCGTAAGTGTATCTTCCTGGGGTATTCCAACACCTCTAAAGCATATCGTCTCTATGATGAAGTCAATAAAAAGTTTGTTGTATCTAGAGATGTAATCTTTCTTGAATCATCCAAAACTGACAATGTTGTTGAGTGGCAACTTGATCGCTTCGATATATTCGCAAATGCAAAATCATTTCAAGAATTTGATAATCAGATTCCACATCTTGAAGGGGGGATTCCTATACTAGATTAACCTGTGGAATATTCTTCTAAAGCACTCTCTCCCCCACATGAAACTCCAACAACGGATGATGATTTAAGTGATGTGATTAATATAATTGGGAGACTCAATCTTGATTCAGTCCCAACTCAATCAACCGAATAGCCTGGACCATCTGAGAAAGGTCCTCCAAAGTGGCTGGCAAAGACACTTGAAAGTGTTCATCCTAATGAGGATGGAAATACAGGAGCTAGAAATTCAAACCGGCAAAAATGGAGGTGATGTAGATGACTCTAACTCACCTGTTGATATGGATGTCTCTTATAATTGTGAATTGAATTTGTCTATAGATTTCGAACCAACTTCCTTCAAATAAGTTGCTTCTCATGATGAATGGAAAGAAGGGATGCAAAACGAGTATGATGTCCTCATAAAGAATGGCACTTGGAAACTGGTTGATCCTCCATTAGGAACCAAACCAATTGGCTGCAAGTGGGTCTACAAGAACAAATATAAAGCTGATGGCTCACTTGACAAGCACAAAGCTAGGCTTGTGGAAAAAGGTTTTGCACAAAAGGAAGGGGTCGATTATGAGGAGACTTTTGACCCCACAACAAAATGGGCTATCATCCGGACACTCTTTTCCCTAGCAGCTCAGAATGGTTGGAAAGTCCATCAAATGGATGTAAAAACTGCTTTCTTGAATGGAGATCTAAAAGAGAATGGTTTTATGTCCCAACCTGAAGGATTTGTTGTGAAAGGACATGAACATAAAGTATGCAAACTTGTGAAATCCTTGTATGGCCTCAAACAAGCACCGTGAGCCTGGTATGAGAAACTAACTGAGCATCTTCTGGAACTCAATTTCAAACATTATGATCTTGATGATGCAACTTTATTTCTCAAGAAAGTTGGCAAAACAGTTGTATATCTTGTGGTATATGTAAATGATCTTTTGATGATAGGAAACAATGAAAGCTATATTGCATCTATAAAAAAGGAATTGAGGAAAGGTATTGAAATGACTGATTTGGGCTATGTTCATTATTATCTTGGTATTGAAGTAACTCAACATCTAAAGTCCATATTTCTTTCTCAAAAGAAGTACATTGGAGATCTGTTGAACAGGTTTGGCATGACAGAATGCAATCCTCTTACTACTCCAATGGAACAAAACTTAAAGCTCACATCCATTGAAGGAAAAGAATTTGAGGATGCAACAAAGTATAGACAGCTTGTAGGAAGTCTCAACTACCTAACTACTACCAGACCAGACATCTCATTTGCTATTGGAATCCTCTCCAGGTTTATGCAAAAGCCTTGTGAGGGACATTGGTCTGCTGCAAAAAGAGTTCTAAGGCACTTAAAGGGAACTCAAGACTTTGGAATCAAATATACATAGGTAGACAACTTCAGTTTGATTGGATACTTTGATTCAGACTTCGATGGAGACAAAGAAATTGGGTTATCTACTTCAGGTTATTCTATGAGTCTTGGATCAGAAGTTGTCTCCTGGAGATCACGCAAAAAATCAATTCTAGCAGATTCATAACAAATGCAGAATATGTGGCAGCAACTGAGGCAACAAAAGGAATTGTGTGGCTCAGGAAAATTCTTGAAGATTTGCAGGTAAAACAAGAACAATTGACTCCACTTATGATTGACAATACGTCGGCAATAAAGTTGGCCAAGAACCCAAAGTTCCATGATCGAATGAAGCACATCAATACTAAATATCATTTGATTCGACATCATGTTGAGGCCAAAACAATCCATCTCTGCCATTGTTCCACTAATGAGCAAATTGCAGACATCTTCACCAAAGCGCTTGGAAGAGAAAATCTTGAACGATGCTTGGACTCACCAACATCCTTTCAGATTAAGGGGGGGAATGTTGACACCTAATCATCAGGATTGGGTGAATAAATGTAATTGATGTAAATAAATAATAAGAAATACGAACAATCATCGGGAGATGAAGTGAACAGTCTCTCCCTCATGTATATAATAAAGACCAACCTGAAGGAATAAAATATGAATTGATTTGGAGGAGTTATTGCCTGGCCTAACAAAGTTTACAGTCATTTTTCTTGGTTTTCCATAGGGATCGCAATGGCGAAGTTAGATTTGCCTTTTGAATTGCAGAATTCCAATCCACCCATGGAGAAGAATCTTTGAGGAATCTAGGGGGAATCTAAAAGATTACTTGAGCCCTAGATTCTCAATTTCTCAAAATTCAAAAATTTGACAGTCGATTTTGCACTATTCGACGCCACAAATCTGATGGTGTGTTCAGATTTCTCATTTACTCATTCTATTCTTCAACCACTTTTCTAAGTGGAACGTAGGTGTCAGCATTCATGTGCAAGCAGCGATTTCCTTGCGATTAATGTCGTGAGATCAATGGCATGAACAACATCAGCAATTTGACATCCGCTTCTTCAGTTGGCCCTTGGTTGTGAGGTATATGTAGTGTGTACATGTACTTCTTTTGCCATGCATTGTGCTATGCAGATCCCTGTTTGATGCTTGATGTGGGATCCTGTTTCTTACTTGTTTTCATGATTCCTGCTTGATGTGACGTGGAATCGTCTATGTGATGCACTTGTTGTCATGATTTGTCATGTTATGTTTTGAGATCCCTTTGTTGTATGTTGATGGGATACTCAGGTTGTCATCTTGTATGTTTGCATTGAGATCCCCTTTATTCTGTGTTTGCGGGATGCTCATCATGCATGAGTTTTATGTCATAATGATAGGAGTCCTTTTTTACTAAGAGTTCCTGTAGCGGAACATCTCTTGGAGCCACTCCTGTGTGAGGGCATTTTCCTTGTATGATAGCAACATCACCTCTTATGTACATCATCACAATTAACATCACTTAATGCAGCGGCCTACACCATATTGACACCGGGGCCCGGAGACGTAGTCCGTCCTAGACGAACTCCGTTATCAACGCCTTATGTTTTCATGTGTTGATGATTGTCATGTTCCTCTTCTTTACAACATGCGGATGTATTCATTAATGTTCTTTTAAAAATGCAATTTAACACATCACGAAAGTAAAAGATCTTGGAAGGGTCCTTCGTCACACCCAGACCTGGATCAAGTGGTATCAGAGCGGTATTTGCATGGATGTGAATTGCAAGTGTGAACCATGGAATGTGCAGCAACAGAGGATGAAAAATCGATGTACGAGACCATGCTCAAAATTTCCAAAAGAGTAGAAATAATGTATGAAACTCTACAGAAAGAGAGAGGAAAAGGAGCGATTGCAGCTTCAGTTGTGAGCCACGGAAGAGGCCCTGGAAGAACTGAAGCACAACAAGAAAAGTCTTCAAACAAAGAACGCTGAATTGAAGATGCATTTACATGAAGAGAAAGAGGAGAAACATAGCCTTCTACGATAGCTGCAAGCAAAGGACGAGGCCTTGGAAAAGCTACAGCATGACCCATGTGAGGTAAAAAGTAGTTCTCCAAATTCATGTATATTTCTTGATGATGACTTCACTATTTTTGAAAAGCACACCACGGGAATTGGCTCCAAACTATTGAAAAAAATGGGGTATGAAGGAAAAGGCTTGGGCGTCAATGGCCAAGGCATTATCAACCCCATCAAAGTGGAGGAATTATTGTGTCGAACAGAATTTGAATATGTCAGAAAGGAAGTTGGGGAGTGCGCCACGACAGTTAGCGAACCACCAACAACAGATGATGAGCAGCCCTCATTAGTTCTTCCCAAATTGACAAAGGAGGTAAAATATGTTGATTTCCTTTTGGTTTCATCTTCACATAGTATGCTTTTTGTTGGAGATTTGGAGATCCCAATTATAGGGACAAACATGAGGCTCCCTAATAGGATGAGGCACGAGAAGGAAAAAGAACTTGTTGTTAATAACCAAGGCATAACTCAACCATTAGAGATTGTGCAGAAATCTCGATTTGCAGGCATGGGATACACCAAAGGAGAATGCTAGAAGGTATCATATGCTTCCGAGACATCGTCGAAATCGTCAAGGAAAGAGAATGATGGGAACACATCCCTATCATCCCATGGCAGTTTCCATTGCAAGAAAAGAGATGAGGCAAGCTCTCATCGCCATACTTACACCAAAAACAGAAAGGAAATGTATAACCACTCTCGACATTCAAATGTTCATTTCAATTATAATCATGTTGTTAAAGATGAACGTAAATCATGGAATCGAAAGACATGTACCTTTTGTGGATTACATAACCATAGATTTTCTAAGTGTTGGAAAAGGATGGCAACACACAAAAGGCTGAGGCGTGGAAGACCCTCTCAATAGCAGGTAAAGAAACATGTTAAGCAAATCTAGAGGAAGAAAACCTATTGCAGTCATTGCGATAGAAGTGGCCATCAAAGAGCCACTTGTTGGAGGCTCCATCTAGAGGAGCGCCTTAAAGACAAAGTGTCGGTGCATGAACTAGATGAAACATTTGTTCGACAAGCGAATGCGCCACAGAAGAGGTGACCCATTCACATTGATAAGTGAAACATGCTTTCTAGATATGTTAGCATTTCATGGTCATACTTTTGTAAATCATTTGTTGCATTTTAAAATGTAAAAGTGATGATATGTTTTCCATCACTTGTCCAGCAACAATAATGCCTAGTCTTATTTTGAGTTGCATTTTACATTCTAAAAGTGATTTTGTGTTTCCATCACTTGTCAAAGAAAATAGTGTTTGGCCTTATCTTTGTAAATCATGTGTTGCAGTGATGATGTGTTTTCCATCACTTGTTGGAGCAACAATGATATGTTGGTCTTGTTTTCGTAGTTGGGGTAATGCATCCATCTTGATGTAAACTTGACCACTGAGTATGTGTTATCAACTCGTGGCAAGTATGAGATGCATAGAAAATTTTAGGGGCGAATGTTCGCCCTTTGGCGAAATTAAGGGTTTTTAAATTTTTAGTGGGCGAATATTTTGTAGCATAGTACATTTTTACAAATCACCTCAAATAGCCCACCTTATTTTAAGGGAGAGGGTAAAAAAGGTAAATTTAGCCCTTGAAATGAGTTACAACCTTCCATTCGCCCATTTTCAAGAATAGGTTTTATTTAATTGAATCCATTAGCCCATTTTCAAGAATAGGTTTTATTTAAGTGAATCCTATGGGCCAAATACCATATTTATAAAATAGGTATGGTAAATTAATAAAAATATAAATAAATGAGAAGTATGGTAAATAAATAAAACATTTTTTATATTTACTCCATAAGTCACCTTATATACATGCAAGGGTGTAAACAAATAAAAATATAAGTAAAGTGGAGGTATGGTAAATAAATAAAACGTCTCTTTATACTTACTCAAAAGGTATGGTAAATAAATAAAAATATAAATAAACTAGACGTATGGTAAATAAATAAAAATATAAATAAACTAGACATATGGTAAATAAATAAAACCTTTTTTTATATTTAGTCCATAACCCTCGTTCTATTTATGAAGGCTCAAGAACGAGGTTTTATTTAAGTGAATCTTGGTTTTATTTAAGTGAATCCTATGGGCCAAATACCATATTTGTTAAATTAATAAAAATATAAATAAATGAGAGGTATGGTAAACAAATAAAACATTTTTTTATATTTACTCCATAAGTCACCTTATATTTACGAACACTCAAAAAATGCCTTATATTTAGGTGAAACCTATGGGAAAAATACTATGGGACAAATACCATGGACTAGATTGTTATTAATACCATGCAACAAAACATTATTAACCCTAATATTAGTATTAATAAAAATAAAAATGGCACATGGTATTGACCCATGGTATTCACCAAAATGGCACATGGTATTCAGCTGGAATGTAGCCTATTGTAGCCTATTTAAATGGGGGAATTAAACCAGCATAGATCCATCTTTATTCTGGATCTACTAACCCCCAGGAGGTATCAAATATCGTGATATGCAAACTAACATAGAGTGAAAAAATATCTGATCCCTCTCAGGGCTTGGTGGATCAAAGTAAAAATGGATGTTGTAATTTAATGTATGTTAAACATTTTAGCTTGGTTAAAATAAAAATCAACTATTAATTTTATTAATTTTTACAAATTACTAATAGTAATTTTTAAGCTCTAGGTTTATGATAACCCATGGTAATACCAAGATCTTACAAGATTTTATAATTGAGTAAAATATTCGCCATGCCTAGTGAGAGATTCGCCAAAAAATTATATATACATATTATATTATTGATAAAATCGCCTTCCATTTTTCTTATATACCATGGAGATTCGCCCATTTATTATACTTATAAATTTAGGCGGGGTTCTTAAAATTTTCCCTGATGGGATGCTTGAGTCATTAGTAGGTCATGTCAATCAAGCATGTAATTTTCAGAATGGTACTATAGGTTTTTAGAGCTTACAGGTGTTGGCTCATCACTTAAGGCTCCGAAGAACCAAGGTGAAGGAGATGGAAGCAAGACCTTTTCAGGACGCTTGTGATGTAGACAAAGTACAAAGAAGTTGTAGATTATTTTTTATGCTTTTGGAGAACCAAAAGCTCCTCATTGGGGAGGATTGATCTAGGTGGCTCCAGAGACACACATAGGACAAAGAGGACTTAGGAAAGCTCAAAAATCAAAGTGTTTGGATTATGCTCGAACCAGGACCATAGCGTAGATCTTGTCGTCCTTATCGTGGCGGTGTGAACGGTTCATCAAACCAAGTCCATATGCGAAAGTTAGAAGCAGTCAAAATTTGGTTGACTTTTGTTGACTCGGTAGGCTTAAGGAGGCCACAATTTGGACAAAACCTAGTCACTGGATTCCAACCAACCTGGGCCAGATTCCGGGCAAATTTATGGCCCGGTTAATTTGCCTCCTTTAGTCAAAATTCGAATAATTTAAAAAATGCCCTATTTTTAATATTAAAAATTATATATATATATATATATAACAAAAATAATATATTAAAAAAGGGGCAAGCGGCCATGACCTCGCTGTCCAAATGGAAACCTTAACAAAATGTAAGTTAAAGTTTGGCTCGGCAGCCGTCACCCTGCCAAGCCCTCCACCATATACATAACGTTATGGGGTGGGTAGGCCACCTCCGGTGGACCCGGCCCACACCCCTGAAAACTCAAAACAAATGGCGTCGAAAAATGCGATGGGGAGTTAGTTAAGGGCGTCGGTGGGGGTCGAACCCACCTGACCCACGTGGTCGGCCACCAAGCACGCGACCCCATTAATGCAGTGTCATAACCAACGTACCACCTCCACGCCCACAAAAAAAATTTAATGTGCCAATTCCGTGCCTTTTTTAATGACGGTTATGGCTATGGTTAGAACAAAAGGATTTTGCATAAAAATTTGGGAGGGGCGGGATTTGATCCCCCGACCCCTCCTCAACAAATTGCTTTATTTACCATTACACCAAACGAAGTTTGGTTGACGACTCTGCCCAAAAAAAATTATATGGACCCTCATGTCGTCAGTGCACAGAAGAAGGATGGAGGAACAAGGAGTAGGCACGGATTTCGAGGCATAGGAGGCAGAATATTCTTAGATGCCCAAAGATTCTCCGGGGAGGTAAAAATTATTTGTCGGAACATAGTCAAGTTTACAGTCGTTTTTCATGGTTTTCCACGAGGATCGCAATGGAAAAGTCAGATTCTCCTTTTGAATTGCAAAATTCCAACCCACCCATGAAGCAGAATCTTTGAGGAATCTAAGGGGAATCTAAAAGATTCTTTGAGCCCTAGATTCTCAATTTCTCAGAATTCAGAAACTTGACAACCAATTTTGCACTATTTGACGCCACAAATATGATGGTGCATTCATATTTCTCATTTTCTCATTCTATTTTTCAACCACTTTTCTAAGTGGAATGTAGGTGTCAACGTTCATGTGCGAGCAACCATTTCCATGTGATTGATGCCGTGAGATCGATGGCACAAACATCTTCAGCAATTTGACATCCACTTCTTCAGATGGTCCTTGGTTGTGAGGTATATGCAGTGTGTGCATGTACTTCTTTTGCCATGCATTGTGATGTACATATTCTTGTTTGATGCTTGATGTAGGATCTTGTTTCTTGTTTTCATGATTCCTGCTTGATGTGATGTGGAATCGTTTATGTGATTCGCTTGTTGTCATGATTTGTCATGTTATATTTTGAGATCCCTTTGTTGTATGTTGATGGGATACTCAAGTTGTCGTCATGTATGTTTGCATTGAAATCCCCTTTATTCCATGTTGGCGAGATGCTCATCATGCATGAGTTTTATGTCATACTGATAGGAGTCCTTTTTTACTGAGAGTTCCTATAGTGAAACATCTCTTGGAGCCACTCCTGCGTGAGGGCATTTTACTTGTATGATAGCAAAATCACCTCTTATGTACAACATCACTATTGACAACACTTAATGCAGCACCTACACCATCTTGTCATCGAGGCCCGAAGACGTAGTCCCTCCTGGACAAACTCCGTTATCAACATCTTATGTTTTGATGTGTCGATGATTGTAATGTTCCTATTCTTTACAGCATGCATATGTATTCATTAATGTTCTTTTAAAAATGCAATTTAACACATCATGAAAGTAAAAGGTCTTGGAAGGGTCCTTCGTCACACCCGGACCTGGATCAGATATGGGCCTTACAACATCACTAAGGTTGTAGGGGACAATGATTTCAAGCTCATCATCCCACAATTCCTTGACCTGCACCCAATGTTCAATTTGGATCGATTGTGACTATACTTTCCCCCATTGCTAGACACATCTAACGTTGCTGAGAAACTAACACCAACATAGCACAACACAAGTTGTATCAAATAGGCCACAACAGATAGGATCATGGACACACGGATCAAGAACACTCACCAATGGGGTATCTAACTATATTGAGTTGTTAAAGCACACCGGCTCCTTCACCAAGTCAAGTGGCTCACCAGGGATCAAGTTGAACAAAAAAATCCTCACTTAATGGAGGCTCTGCACTCAATGGGGAACATTGCTTACGTTGGGGGTAGGAATGATCCAGATGGATATTGGTAGCCACCCACCTATTCCACTTGGACCTCCAACCAATTTCATTAGTTTCCTTGATTATAGCACAATTTACTATTTTTAGCAGTTTTTTGGTTCCTAAATTTCAAGAGTTGTTTTGAGCTCCTAAACATCATTTTTTTTAGGTCTGCAATGATTACATACCAACCAAAAATCTTATATTACTTGGAAAGATCTTTCTAACAAGGTATCGTATGCACCAAACAAAGATCACATGACTAAGTTACGACCCTGGGAAGTTGGCTGTCCAAGTAACCATAATGGGGCCCACAAACTCTTGGCATTCCATCTCCAAGGGTTAGAGTTTTGGTTTTTTAGGGTTTCCTTTTGTTGTTCAATAATAAAAAATCCCTTGAGCCATCAGAAATGCTCCACATATATGCAACAGTTCAATTTGAACATTAAGTACAAGAAGGGTAGCACCAATAATGTTGCAGACTGCCTTAGCCAACCGCGGGTTATCGCGCTGACCACTGTGCTTGACTCTTGTGGACACGAGACTTTGCGATGGCCCCATACTTACAAAAGTGATCCAGAATTTGGCACTATATACCATATGCTCTTAGAATTTAAGCAAGTTCCATACTTTCACATACATAACAAATTGCTATGCCAACTCGGACACCTATGTGTTCCTTCAAGTGAACGTGCCAAGATGATTTGGGAGGCACACTACAGTCGGGTCACTGGAAATTTTGGGGTAGAAAAGACAATGGCAGTACTGTAGAAGTATTTTTATTGACTGAACCTTCTATGGGATGTTGGGAAGTATAATAGATCCTACACTATCTGCATCATTTCCAAACCTACAATCAAGGAGCAAGGCCTATATACTCCTCTTCCTACTCCTAGCTAGCCTTGGGAATCCATCTCCATGGATTATATGTTGAGCCTTCCTTCTACCTAGCATGGAAATGACTATGCTTTCTTGGTTATCGACAGGTTCTCTAAGATAACCATTTTGGTGCCCTGTAAGAAAAAAATCACAACAAAGGCCACTACCAAACTCTTCTTTGAATGAGTATGGGTATACCTTGAGATCCCACAGTCCATTATCTCAGATCGGGACATCAAGTTCCTAAGTACATTCTGGTCAAGCCTCTAGTCGTTGTTGGATACTAGGCTCACTAAGTCCATGAACTTCCACCCCAAAACTGATGGCCAAACAGAGGTCATCAATAGGATGATCATGCACATCCTACACATGTACAACTTGAAGCATCCACGCAGATGGGATGAAAGCATGCCCTATGTCCAACACAACTACAACAAATCTCTCCACGGATCAACTGGTCATAACCCCTTTCAGGTGGGATTGGGATTCCAGCCACTATGTCCCAT
This sequence comes from Pinus taeda, assembly GCA_000404065.3. Classification (NCBI taxonomy): domain Eukaryota; kingdom Viridiplantae; phylum Streptophyta; class Pinopsida; order Pinales; family Pinaceae; genus Pinus; species Pinus taeda. The sequence goes on from APFE031362844.1 coordinate 150,686, forward strand.
TGATGTTTCCATACCACTTACAGCTACTCAGGCAGATTCAACTCATGTCCAATCCAACGATGATAGAGCTAAATTCATTGAGTGCATTCAACACATCCTCTAACAGGTCCATGACATATTGGATAGAGCAAATGCTAAGTATAAATAACGTCATGATAAAAATCGGGTGTCATACAAGTTCCAGGTGGGCGAAAAAGTTTGGTTACATTTGCAAAAGGAGCGCCTCATTGGGGCCCACCGCAAGTTTCACCCACTTTGATATGGTCCTTACACTATCACTAAGCTTGTAGGGGACAATGATTTCGAGGTCAAAATTCCACCATTCCTTGACCTACACCTAGTTTTCAATTTCGATCGGTTGTGGCTATACTTTCCCCCATTATTGGACACATCCGACGTTGTTGAGTAGCTGACACCAACAGAGCTCAACCCAAGCTCTATCGAACATGCCACAACCGATAGGATCATGGACACACAGATCAAGAACACTCACCAACATAGTATCTATTATGAAACCAGCTCAAGAAAAAGATAGAAAAGATAGATCAACGCCTTAAAATTCAGCCTCTTCGAGGGGGCAACCTCCTTTACATTACATAAATGAACAATTCTTGGATGATTCAAATGACAAAACCTCCTTTCTATATATAGGAGTCTAAGGAGTCACAATATAACCCAGCCGACCTAACAATAATAATATAAGCCACAAAAATAACAATAGAGGGATTCTATGGGGCACAGTAATAACAATATGGGGATAATAGGGGCACAACAATATTAATAAGGGGTACAACTACAATAGTAATGGGGTAATCACTAGTATTATAGGGACCCAACACATGGTGGAAAGGAAATATGTTATCTATTTCAAAGTAGATCCATCTCAAACGCGTGAAAATCGATACAACCTTGATAGTGGTTCACAAGTTTTTCATATTTCTAAAGAAAATGTTCATATATTGGAACTTTAAACTAAACCTCATCTCAAAATGATATCCTTTCTGATGAGTATGTGAAGATCCTAAGTTATAGGGATCTAAACAATGTAAACTCAAATGTTCAATTATCTCTAAGTTCATAGTTGAGGTAGAGTTAAATGTTCTACCACTTGATATTTGTGAAATTGTTTTGGAAGTCCTTATTTGTATGACATGAAAGCTACATAGGGGAAACAAGTATCATCTCAAAAGGGATGGGATTTAGTATAATTAGAGAGCCCATCATGTGAATTCTAACTTGTCTCCTGCCACTACTATAACATGTACCAATTATCTAGTGATTCCTCTCATTTTTCTATTCATGTAGTGCATCCTCCTACACCTATGGAAATTCCATTAACAAAGGTTGATTGCATACCTTTATTGGTTGTCGTAATCTATTCAGATGTTATTTGAGGAGTTATGAAAGTTGATAATGATTGAAAAGGAAGAGGCTTCACTAGAAAAAGTTGATAGTGCTTCAGGTAATTATTGGAATAAAATGGTTGGCACTTTGTTTGTGCATAATATGACAAATGAATTAATAATTACCAATACCCAATTGACCCATTGCTTATCCTTGTTGGATTGCATATGTGGTATGCATACAAGTAGTTTTATAGCGCTATTGACTATTTTTGGAGTCAAAATGTGAAAAAATGAAAATGAAGTCATGAGAAAGTGATGGATTTTCTAGCGTCTAAGTAAAAGTTGGAAGATGACAATGTTGTGTCCAAATACTATGTTATTGTTATCTATCTTTAGATGATATTGTTAGACTCAAAAGGAATTATTGCATAACATGTACCAGGTTTCATGGTAGAATTGGAAATATTCTTTGCTTATGAATTGAAAAGTGTTATTTGTATATTTTTTTATTATAACCATGGTCTCTATTCAAATGGATTTCCAAGTGGTAATATTGAAAAGCATGCATAATTTGAGAGGTCACTTGTATCATGATGTATGGATACCAAACAAATGAGGAAGTGATACGCTCATGTAATTTATAAATGAAATCAAAATCTTGTGGTCCTAAAGCTTCTTAGTGGGGAGGATTGATCCAAGAGGCTTCAACTGATCCAATTATATGGTCTCAGAATTGAATGAAAATATCTTCATGTTGAAAAGCTCATTAAGAGATATCCAATATAATTTGAATGAGGTCAAAAGGACATCATATGCAAAAGATATGGCCTGCAAAAGTTGAAGAAAAACGGGTGAAAAAAACAAGTTGTAATGTTAACACGTGGACCAATCATATGTTTGCACATGGACCAATCATATGTTGACACCTGGACTAAACACAAAGAAACACTTCATAGCATGGATAAAATATGGTTTGATTTGAATGTGAGTCAATATCGACAAAAAAATTAAAATATATATATAGATATTAATATTATTATTAAATATTCCCAGCGCTACATCACTTTTTGTACCTTCCAAATCCCGACAACACCATTATATAATGGAAAAAAAAAAAAGAACGCAAAACAATATTTTATATGAAGACAACAGGAAAGATAGGTTGTTTTTAGCAGGAAGAGACCAAAGAGGGATGTCAAACCAATGTTACGGTCTTCCTAGAAGAACTTTAATGAACCTTTTGTAGATCAAAGGTAAGAGAAATATTGGATTTGTTCCTCTTTTGAAGCAAACCAAGACACGTAACACACAAAGCATGACCTTCATTCATAATTTTCTAAGTATTGTCTATGTTTTATTGTTGTTCTCTTTCAATTTATATTATTTTAAATTACTTATTCCAACCTATTAAGTCAATTTCTAATGAAATTGAAAAGTTATGTATGAAAATTATAGTTAGTGTAATAACAGACAGTTATGGGCCATTTTTTGAGAATTCAGCCAAAGCTTGTGGATAGCATGTGCACAATGGCCTTGCTCAAAAATACTTGTAGGGTATAATGACACCAATATATGCTACTTAGTTTAAATGTATGCCCCATGCACAATTGGACACATGTCTCTTAATGACTTATGGAAATAAGTTGCAAATTTCCATAAAAATGAAACCAATAATTGGGTTGATGAATCATCAATTCCATTGAAATTGTCACATCAGATAATAGCTAGGGGCACCCTTCACTATTGATTATCTCACTTCAAGCAATTTTTATCTGATGGATTTTGGAACTATAACTTTGCTCAATAAGAAAGAAAGTAATTTTGCACCTAGGGGTCAATTTTTGAAGACTAAGGAATTAGAGGCTATGTGTAGCGTGTGTGCCAATATTTCTTCAACAAACATGTAGAAGTTGACATTACATCATTTTTCTACTCAATTTTGTTTTTATGCTCCTAACAAAAATTCGACATGTGTCTCTTCATTGCTTCTGGAAGAAAATTACAACTTGACATAAAATGATAATAGGGAATTAGATCAAGGAACTGTCAATTCTATTGGACTTATCACATTGGATTACAACTAGGATCATCTCTCTCCTATGAGTATATGGTCCAAATCTTGTTTTATTTGGAAATTTTTGGAACTAGTGTTTTGGTTAATGAGAGAGAGTGAAATTTTTCAAAACTCAAGATCTAGAGCTTGTGTATAGTGTGTGCACAACAACCTTACCAAAACAACATATAAGAGTTGACATCACTCAATTTTACTATTTAATTTGGTATGTTAGCATATAACAATCAACAAATAGTTATTGTTGGTGAAATTAAGGATGTAACACTAATATTATGTGCACATCATGATATCAAGACCACCTATAATATTCAAGTCATAGATATGTTGGTGAGTAATTCTTCTATCATTTAGGAAGATATTGGCAAGTTGTCACTATTGGGTACATGTTTATTGATAATTCCCACATGTCGTTTTAAAAATCTTGCAAAAATATTATTGTATTACGTGATGGGTAAATTTCACTCTATATTGAAAGTGTTATTTGACCATATGTAAGATATGTTAAAGAATTTATTAGTTTATAATCCATATTTTTAGAAGAAGATGATAATCTTGTCACACCACCTATTGTTCTAGATGATGATATATGGCATATGCATTTTGATGGTGCGTGTTCTAATGAAGGAAATGGGGTTAGTACATTAATTTACTAACCTTTGGGTAAAATATGCACTTTTTCTTACAGGATCAAATTTGATTGTACTAATAATGTGACAAAATTTCAGGCTCTTATGCTTGTAATAGAAAATGTCTTTGAGTTAGGTTGTTATCATATTTATGTATTGAAGGATTGTAAACTTATTATTAATTTGGTCAAGAGAATTTATATCCCATCTAACAAGCTACTAAAAATGTATACACAAGCAGTTTGAGAATTAATATCTAATATCTTTCTTTTAATATTACTCACATTTGTAGGGTCTTAAATTCAATGGCAGATAGACTTGTTGTTTTTGCAGCTAGTCCCACATGAAAATTTCTATTTGAAATACCTGACTGCACTTTCAAGTCTTTGTATCGTCCTCATTTCCCTCACAACATTCAATCCTGGAAAGTATTTTCAGATGTTGAAAGCATATGTGCCTTCATGTCGAATGAACTCCTGAAGAAAAAGAAATTTGTTTCTTTAGAATATAACAAAGAACCCAAATGATTATTTACTTTGGATAATTCTGTTAAATTTTCTTAGGGTGACATTGTTCTTTGCTTTGATAATTTCACTTTAATTAATACATTAAGTTCACCCCATAGAATCATTACATTATTCAAATCTACACCATTATACATCAACATATGCAATTACATAGAATGAAACAACATCACCATAATCATCAATGCAACAGAATATAAAAGGAACAGTAGAAGAAAACATACACAAACATAGAGACACCAGGATTGGTTTGAGGCTAGGGTAAAACCCACTACGGGGAAAACCCTTGCAAATATTCTTCTTCTTAGATCGTCATCAAATGATGCAGCAAAAGAGAGTATAATGATGCATAACTTTTTCAATGCAGAAAAACAATAATGATATCCATGAAACATATATAATTGTGCTAGGAATCAAAACCCTCATACTGATGATTGTAATGTGTTGTCACAAACTAATGTCAACTGCTTTATACTGTTGTCATTGTGTCGAATGTTGTTGAGCATTGTTTTCACTGTCAATGAGCCCAATACATATGTTTGTAGAGGGTTTTAACAAATCATATCTATAGATTTATAGATATGCATAATAGCAGAGAGAAACCTAGATCTATCAGACCACTGAAGTCAAGATCTCAAACTCTAGACCTGAACTCTAATCGCTCTCATCAACACTGCATGTGTGCGACCGAAAATCCCTGGTCGCTCTCTCATATACTTTGTGAGGGCGACTGTGACTGTTTGGTCTCTCTCGGGAAGAATATATGCATGCAAATGGGGTGAAACACACCTAAAACCCTTGGTCTGTCCCTTGAATTTACTGTGCATGCATCTGGGACAACTTAGTCACTCTCAGGACCATTCTGTGCAAGTGATCGGGGACGGATGCCTCCATTTATGTCTTTGAAGCCCAAGTCACTCCCATAAGCCTTTGTGCAAGCGTCTATGGGTCTCTAGTCACTCTCATAGGCTTGTGGGCTAGTGTCCATGGACTAAAATTCCTAGTTATGTGCCAACGTCCAAGATCCAGAAAACCCTAACCCAGAGCGAACCTTTCACCTATGATTTCAGACCCTTGTGCGAACTCCTTTTGTTGAACCTGTGTGAACCAAGACAAAAGAGAAGAGAAGATGCATCCAAATGATATTGATGTATATTCTAATTATAGGATTTCATGAAGGTCCACTTAGGGTTAAGGCTGGCCCAAGCAGTTACTCATGTGGTTAGGGCCAACCCATTCCATAATACACGTATGAATAAAATAATTCATAATTCAACTTTCGGTTGACCAAATTGGGTGATATTTAGGTTAATTTTGGTCCTCTCGAAAAGAGGAATTTAATGCAATCATTATCTTGGTCATTTGAGCTATCCAAGGTGGAATTTGACCACAGTTGCAAAACTTAGGACTCCCTCTCAACTAGGGAGAATTCCAACTCCTAATATATGTTCATCGAACAATATGCCATTCTGGAATCTTCAAGTGTCATCACATATCATCATGGATCATATATATCATGTAGTCATCATGCCATGTCTATCTCAAGTGTCTCATCATCACAAATCATCATTGTACATCTCGATCTATCATTTGCTTATTCTTACTTATCTCTTGATTGTTCCTGCTCATATGCTGAACATTCTCGGATCTAGAAGAAGAAGAATTTGATACCAGAGGGGAGCTCAAGATACCACCCTCTATCCATCAGGCTTCTATTTGGAATCTTTGTCAGCAGGATACTACCTGGACAATCAACAATCATCATCGGAGAGCATATCATCAGGGAGCGCATCTCAACTTGGAATCACAACTAGGAGCAATAGATTCCACCATACTGAGAAATAGGATAACTCATCACACAAGGGAGTACACCCTCGACCCTAGAATTTCATCAGGGAGTTTACCCTCAACCTGGAATTCTATCGGGTTATCTCAACCCATCCTATTGCCTATTGATCTTCCCATCAATGACCCTGAATAGTCATGTGGTAGAAAACCTTCATAATAATGACCTTGGGTTGTACACCCTCAACTCATTGGCCAAATGAGGAGTAATATTCCCAGCAATCCCTGCTTGTGGGTATGATGCCAACTGGGTTATACTCTGCAAAGACTAGACAAGGGAGTAAAACCTCAACCTTATGGGTAGAAAATAGGAGAGTTCCCTATTTTCTAGAGTTCCATGAACCCTAGGATCCCTTATCCCACAATTCCTCACCCTGGGAGCTCAAACTAGGGGGAAGGATTGGCTCAGTGTCCTAGATCAGTATTTCTCTCATCATACTTGAATCCGATATCATCTTGTGGCAATAGCATTTGTTTCCTATTCATACATAACATCAAACCAAATATCATGTCAGATCATATATAATCATATAAATCACAAAAGGATACCATAATCATCCTCCCTCTCAAGGAGGTTGCAACCACAAGCTTGAGCTTGTTTCGAACAGTTGCACTTCTCTCAATATGAGAGTATCTCGGTCCCAACTATATGTATGGGATTTTTAATCATCGCATGTGACCATGTCATATCCAAATCATGCTCAAACCAACTCTCTAAGGAGATTCTTCATTCTACCTCACAATTATCCATGCAAGCAACATCATGATAAACTTCAGTCATGCTATGGACCTCTCATCCAAGATATCATGGCAGATCTTGTACTAAAGCAACATCCAAATGTGCTTATCAACAACAATCTCAAATTTTAGAAATACATATATGCATACACATATCATAGGATAAATATCTCATTCTCAAAATAGAACACCTCATGCAGATATTTCAAACCATGCTCAGTGGAAACTCTATGTGAGTGAAGCAACTCAATCATGAATTTATTCAAGTTCTATACACATAAGATATATACGTATGTTCAAGACGAAACATCAATGCTTCAAATAACTACCAGACGTTGTGTCAAGTTCGACAATATATTTGAACTTCAAATCAGAGTATCCAAAGATTTTCGTTTTCATTATTCAAAAACATTTTCCAATGTCTTTTCAATATGGAATTTCTTTCCCAAATTATAGAAATCGATTCATCATGCCATGATACATCATTTCAGGCTTCAGAATCCATCTCCCTCTGATTTAGATCATCAAAGACTCATCCCCTGTCACAAGTAGATCATCAGGATATAAAACCAAAACCAAAACCATAATCAATATCAAAGCCATACCTTGGAACTCATCATTTTGAATTCATCTAATAACTGTCAAATATAGACATATCTGGATCGGGGAGCTTGCTTCATGAAAAGCTCTCTATAGGCACAAGGCCTTACTAGGCTAACATAATCATCCTAACATAAATCAATGTTGTACCATCACATCAACAAAGTTAGCTCATCAGAGTTTAGAAGTCATATTACAACCATAATCAAAATCATCAATATCACATTATCAATTCTTTCAACCAAGACACAGGTGGAGCTCATATCAAAATTATGACTTCATCATGCCAAAAAGTTTTCTTCGACCATGCATTATCAATTTGAACTTGATTAAGTCATTCTCATAATCATAATACAAGTCATTTATGTCAATAGGTGCAAATGCATACACCAAGGATTAGTCATGCAAGTTACACTTTCATGCTAAATCACAACTATCATTATTTCAACCGTTGTGCTAAGAATAAGGAGGTCAATATCTGAATACCCACATAAGTCATCATGCCCACATAGTATCGATATCAGGGAAAATCAACAATTGTCAAATCAGATCACTAGACATCGGGTCAAGTCCAAATTGCTATCATAGAGAGATCTATAGTCAAAGCACATCTCTATCATCAATTCAAAGTTACTGTCAAGCATCATGAAAAAACACTTTTCATATATACCAGTAATTCCAAATCATTCCAACCTCTTGTAGCACAAACATAGTAACATACATATATGTATGTCCCGCTCACCTACAAACACAATTTCAACCTAGATGTTCATGTTATGGAAAACATTCAAACTTTTCTTGCTAGTAGATCTTATCTATAGTACTGACATCTTCCAAGTGACCATGTTATTCCATGCACAATAATTCATTATATGGTCAACAATTAAACTCAACAACTTCAGAAATCAGTTAACGGTGGCAAAATATGTCAGGGACATCATGATTCAAAGTTTAGACAACTTCAAAAAGCTTCAAATGATGGTTAACAATAGTCAAACATCTGGTCGCTCCCTTCAGGTTAGCTTGAGAGTGACTTTAGTTGCTTGGACGTTGTCTAAACCTTAGCATGTGTGTGTCCAGGGACAAGATCTCCTAGATCTGCGACTGCATCCAGAGCAGAAACCCTAATTTTTTTACTGGCTTCAGATCTAAGACTTTTTTGTAGATCAATATTTTCAGATGCACAGAAATCATACTTCAGCATCATGGAATACCAATAGTAATAAGGGTAATAACCTTGAGAAGAGATTCTCCCTCTAGTTGAGAATATGCATCATTCATCTTCATTCATGTAAGAAAAATGTCTCTACTTGTGTCATGCAAAAACAGATCTGTTAGATCATAAACATATGGTTATCAGCATTATGACATTAATCTTTCACCAAAGGTTAGACTCAAAGTAGCAGATAGATGCAGCATCATATCTCAAAGATTATGAACACGATAGCATTTTCTGTCAAGACACTCCATCAAGTTACTGTGTCTAGTTTAACCATATTTCATCATGACAAGACCACATGAAATAAGAGATCTAGAATATCAATCTTACACTTATACCTCTCACATCAAGGTTATCATGCCCTTTATGACCAATGAGATTAAATTAGGCCATTCGATAAAGCATTATCAAAACAACAAGAGTGTCAGTCACTCTTTCCATATGATTTCATCATGCTTATCGCAAGCATTACCAGAAGACTAATATATAGGAGTCAATGAACTATCCTTCTATATGAAATCCATCATGACAAGTATCAAGAGTATCACTTCCTAGAACCAAGGTTCTAGCCTTCTTTATAGGCTTAATATATCTTATATATAGATCATAGATGTTAGCCAAACATCAAGAGTACCAATATATCAACATTGGATAGCCTCATATAATTAAAGAAGGTCAAAATGTTCAACACCAAGTGCATAATGTCATCATAGGAGACATATATCCAAGTCATTTTCATATGCATGTATGAACCATTAAAAAAAGAGGCATTCTCATCATACCTTAGGGCTTGTCGAGCCAATAGTTGAAACACAACATACCATGCATACCTTGTGGTATTTAAATACCGGAGCACCTACTCATTAGACATAGGTTGCTTGAAGAATGTTTTTATCTTTTCATCAAGTACCACTTTGTCTCTTTCCATATTTGCATCTCAAAATGATCCTTAAGAAGGATCTACTCATCACGTCTCATCAAGGAGGTTAGAAGCATCCATATACTCAAATACATATGCAGGAATTACAAGCAATAAACATAATCATTAGATCTATTAGTCTAACAAGTAAGAAACATCATAAGTCAAGAAGTACTTATCTACAATGAGAGGTGATCCTCTCCCTCTTGAACCAATCTTCAAAAGCCATCAATGTCCATGGTCCATATATCAATGTTGTCTTAGGGCTTCATAAAATCTCCCACAAGTACTTGAGCATCTTCATACAGACCATGTTAGATATTCATACATCAAATCTCAAGTCTTTGTCATAAACCAGGGTTTTCCCTTCAACCCTAACCACATATAATCCATCAAATCCTGATCATCAAGATGCCTAGGATTTTCTTCACACCCTAGAATTCTTATAGGTATCCACCATCCTCTTCATGCTTCCGTAAAAGGTGTCATCATTAGGGTGATCTCCATGACTTTTCTTCAACCCAACTCTGATTCCATGTTAAATTTTCCTAGGGTGACATTGCTCTTTTCTTTGACAATTGCATTTTATCATTAATACATTAAGTTCACCCCATATCATCATTACATTATTCAGATCAACACCATTATACATCAGCATATGCAATTACATATAAAGAAACAACATCGCCATCATCATCAATGCAGTGAAATATAAAAGAAACAACAGAAGAAATCATGCACACACATAGAGACACCAGGATTGGTCCGAGACTAGGTAAAAACCCACTATGGGGAAAACCCTTGCAAATCTTCTTCTTCTTAGATCATCATCAAATGATGCAGCAAAAGAGAGTGCAATGATACATAACTTTTTCTATGCAGCAAAACAATAATGATATCCATGAAATAGATATAATTGTGCTAGGAATCAAAACCCTCATACAAATGACTGTAATGTGTTGTCACAAACTAATGTCAACTGTTGTATATTGTTGTCACTGTGTCGAACACTGTTGAGCATTGTTGTCACTGTCAATGAGTCCAATACATATGTCTGTAGTGGATACTAACAAATCATATCTACAGATCTATAGATTTGTATAACAACAAAGAGAAAACTAGATCTATTAGATCACTGAATTCGACTGGAGCCAAGATGTCAAACCCTAGATTTGAACTCTGGTTGCTCTCATCAACATTGTTTGTGTGCGACCAAAACTCCTTGGTCGTTGTCTCAGATACTGTATGAGGGACACTGTGATTGTTTATTCACACTCATGAAGACCTTTTTCTTTCGATCGGGGTGAAGCACACCTAAAACCCCTGGTCGTTCCCTTGAAGTTATTGTGCATGCGTCCGAGATAGCCTGGTCGCTCTCAGGACCATTCTGTGTCAGTGACCGAGGACCAATGCCTCCAAATCTATCTTTGAAGCCAAGTCACTCCCATAAGCCTTTCTGCCAATGTCTATTGGTCTTTGGTTGCTTTCATAGGCTTATGTGCCAACATCTAGTGGCTAAAAGGCCTAGTTTTGTGCCAGCATCCGAGATGTAGAAAACTCTAACCCAGAGTGAACCTTTCGCCTGTGATTTCAGACCCTTGTGTGAACTCCTTTTGTCAAACTTGTGCAAACCAAGATAAAAGAGAAGAGAATATGTGTCCAAATGATCTTGAGGTGTCTTCTATTTGTAGGCTTTCCTGAGGGTTTACTTGGGGTTAGGGCTGACCCAAGCGGTTACTCGTGTGGTTAGGGTTGATCCATTCCATAATATATGTATGAATAAAATAATTCATAACTCAACTGTCGCTTGACCAAATTGGGTGATCTTTAGGTCGATTTTGGTCCTCTCAAAAATAGGAATCTAATGCAATCATTATCTTGGTCATTTGAACTATCCAAGGTGGAATTTGACCGCAGTTTCAAAAATTAACACTCCCTCTCAACTAAGGAGAATTCCACCTACCAATATTTGTCCATTGAACAATATGCCATTCTGGAATCTTCAAGTGTCATCATGTATCTTCATGGATCATATATGTCATTTAGTCATCGTGCCATTTCTATCTCAAGTGTCTCATCATCACAAATCATCATTATACATTTTGATCTATCCTTTGCTTATTCATGCTTATCTCTTGATTGTTCCTACTCATATGCTGAACATTCTCGGATCTATAAGAAGAATAATTTGATACTGGAGGGGAGCTCAAGCTAGCACCCTCTATCCATCAAGGTTCTATATAGAATCTCTACCAGAAGGGCTACTACCTGGATCATCATCAATCATCATCGAAGAGCATATCATTAGGGATCTCATCTCAACATGGAATCACAACGGATAGCAATAGCTTCCATCCATATTGAAAAATAGGATAACTCATCACACAGGGGAGTACAAACTTGACCCTGGATCACACAGGAGATTACACCCTCGACCCTGGAATTTCATTGTGAAGATTACCCTCAACCTGGAATCCTATCGGGTTATCTCAACCCATCCTATTGCCTACTGATCTTCCCATTGATGGCCATGAATAGTCATGTAGTAGAACACCTGCATCATAATTTCCTTAGGTTGTACACCATCAATGCATTGGCCAAATGAAGAGTAATATTCCCAACAAGCCCTACTTGTGGGTATGATGCCAACTGGGGTATACTCTGCAAAGAACAGATAGGGGAGTAAAACCCTTAACCCTATGGGTACCAAATAAGGGAATGCCCTATTTTCCAGAGTACCCTCAACCCCAAGAGCCCTTATCCCTAAATTCCTCACCCTGGTAGCTCAAATAGGGGGGGAAGAGTTGGCTCAGTGTCCTCAATCAGTGTTTCTCTCATCATACTCGAATCTGGTATCATCTTGTCATAATAGAAGTTGTTTCCTTTTCATACAGAACATCAAATAAAATATCATGTTAGATCATATATAATCATATAAATCACAAAAGGATACCATAATCATCCTCCCTCTCAAGGAGGTACAAACCACAAGCTTGAGCTTGTTTCAAACAACTGCACTTGTCTCAATATGAGAGTATCTCGGTCCCAACTATATGTATGGGATTTTCAGTCATCGTAATGTGACTATGTCATATCCAGATCATGCTCAAACTAGCTATCTAAGGAGCTTGTTCATCCTGCCTCACATCTAGCCATGCTAGCAACATCATGATCAACTTTGGTCATGCTATAGAACTCTCATCCAAGATATCATGGCAGATCTTATACTAAAGTAGCATCCAAATGTGCTTATCAACAAAAATCTCAAATATCAGCAATACATCTATGCAAACACATATCATAGGAGAAATAGCTCATTCTGAAAATAGAACACCTCATGCAAATATTTCAAACCATTCTTGGTGGCAACTCTATGTGAGTGAAGCAGCTCAATCATGAATTTATTCAGGTTCTATACACATCATACATATACAGATGTTCAATATGAAACATCAGTGCTTCAAATAACTGCCAGGCGCCATGTCAAGTTCAACAATATCTTTGAACTTCAAATCAGAGTATCCAAGGATTTTCATTTTCATTATCCAAAAACATTTTCCAATGGCTTTTCAATATGGAATTTCTTTCCCAAATTCCAGAAATCGATTCATCATGCCGTGATACATCATTTTGGGCTTCAGAAGCCATCTCCCTCTAATTTAGATCATCAGAGGCTCATCACCTATCACAAGTAAATCATCAGAATATAAAACTAAGACCAAAACCATAATCAATATCAAAGCCATCCCTTGGAACTCATCATCCTGACTTCATCAGGTAACTATCAAATACAAACATATCTGGATAAGGGAGCTTGCTTCATGCAAAGCTCTCTATAGGCACAATGCCTTGCTACGCTAGTATAATCAGCCTAAAATAAATCAGTTTTGTACCATCACATCAACAAAGTCATGTCATCATAATTTAGAATTCAGATTACGACCATAATCAAAGTCATCAATATTACAATATCAATCATTTCAAGCAGGAGACAGGTGGAGCTCATATCAAATCATGACTTCATCATGCCAACAAGTTGTCATCAACCATAAATCATCATTACAAACTTGATTAAGTCATTCCCATAATCATAATACCAATCATTTATGTCAGTGGGTGCAAATCCATACACCAAGGATTAGTCACGCAAGTTCCATTTTCATGTTGAATCACAACTATCATTATTTCAACCATTGTGTTAAGAATAAGGAGGCCAATCTCTGAATACCCACATAAGTCATCATGCCCACATATTATCGATTTCAAGACAAATCAACAATCGTCAAATCAGATTAGTAGACATCAATTCAAGTCCAAATTGTTATCGTAGAGAGATCTATAGTCAAAGCACATCTAATCATCAATTCAAATTTATTGTCAAGTATAATGAGAAAACATTTCTCATATATACCATTAATGCCAAATCATGCCAACCTCTTATAGCAAAAACATAGTGAGATATCTATATGTATGTCCCGGTCACCTGCAAACACAATTTCAGTCTACATGTTCATGTTATGGAAAACATTCAAGCTTTTCCTGCTAGTAGATCTTATCTATAGTACTGACATCTTTCATTTGACCATTTGATTTCATGCACAATACTTCATTATATGGTCAACAATTTAACTAAACAACTTCGAAAATCAATTAACAATGGCAGAATATGTCAGGGACATCATGATTCAGATTTCAGACAACTTCAGAAAGCTTTAGATGATGGTCAACAACATTCAAACCTTTTTGTCTCTCTCTTCAGGGTAGCATGAGAGCAACTTTAGTTGCCTGGACGTTGTCTAAACCTTAGCATGCATGCGTCCAAGGACGAGATCTCCTAGATTTGAGATTGTGTCTGGAGCAGAAACGCTAATTTTTGTACGAACTTCAGATCTAAGACTCTATTGTAGATCAATATTTTCAGATGCACATAAATCATAATTCATCAATATAGAATACAAATAGTAATAAGGGTAAGAATCTTGAGCCAAGATGTCAAACCTTAGATCTAAACTCTAGTCGCTCTCATCGACATTCTCTATGTGCGATTGAAACTCCATGGTCGCTCCCTCAGATACTATGTGAGGGTGACTATGACTGTTTGGTCACTCTCAAGAAGACTCTTTGTGTGCGATCAGGGTGCAACACACCTAAAACCCTTGCTCACTCCCTTGAAGTTACTGTGCATGCGTCCAGGACAGCCTGGTCGCTCTCTTGACTATTCTATGCGAGCGACGGAGGACTGATGCCTCCAAATCTGTCTCTGCAGCTCAAGTCACTCCCATAAGCCTTTGTGCCAACATCTATGGGTATTCGGTCACTCTCATAGGCTTGTGTGCCAACATCCAGGGACTAAAATGCCCAGTTTCATGCTAACGTCTGAGATCCAAAAAACCCTAACCGAGAGCGAACCTTTCGCCTGTGATTTCGTACCCTTGTGCGAACTCCTTCAATCGAACCTATGCGAACCAAGACAAAAGAGAAGAGAAGATGTGTCCAAATTATCTTGAGGTATATTCTATTTATAGGATTTCCTGAGGGTCCACTTGGGATTGAGACTGACCCAAGCAGTTACTCATGTGGTTAGGGCTGACCCATTTCATAATACATGTATGAATAAAATAATTCATAACTCAACTTTTGTTTGACTAAATTGGGTGATCTTCAGGTCAATTTTGGTTCTCTCAAAAAGAGGAATCTAATGCAATCATTATCTTGGTCATTTGGGTTGTCCAAGGTGGAATTTTACCGTAGTTTAAAAAAGTAACAAATTCATTCTCATCAAGCAATACAAGTAATGAAAAGAGAAATATTGAGGAGGATTCTAAAAGGTTAAATACGTGAGACGAATACTGTGAACATTAGGACTCATAATTTCCAAAGATTTTAAGGATTGGAGCCCAATGTTTAGATTAAGAAAAAAAAAGGTTCATGGACTTGTTTCATGAATTTCGCAATGTCTTTGTTTGGTCCTATGAAGATTTGCATCACTATTACCCAAATGGTATTCACCATGCAATACCTATCAAAGAGTATGCAATGCCAATAAGACAAAGGCAATGACCAATTAATCATGTGCTTAAGAAAACAATAAGGAAGGAATTTTGGTAAAATTTTGGCTGCTCACATAATCTTTCCTGTCAAATATTTAGAATGGGTAGTAAACATTGTTCCAACGCAATAGAAGAATGGATATGTTGGACTATATGTTGATTTTTGTGCCTCAAACAAGGCAAGTGTAAAAGATAATTTTCCAATTCCTAACTTGGAACTAATTTTGTAGAAAGTGGTAAGATCCAATATTATGTCACTTTCATATGGATTTTTAGAAAATAGCCAAATATTTCTCAAGAGTGAAAATATAAAACAACCTTCACTAATTGTCGGAGCACTTTTGCTTATGAACAAATGCCTTTTGGCTTAATCAATGCAGGTCCCACATTTTATAGAGCTATGCAAAGAGCTTTCGATAATCTTGCCTTTAAAATCGTTAAAATTTATCTTGATGATTTAACTACATATTCTAGAATTAGATAAAATCACTTTGATCATCTTATGCAATTTTTCCATTGTTGCAGAAAATTAGATATGTGACTTAGTCCTACAAATCTATCTCCACTGTCATTATAGGCAAATGCTTGGACATATTGTATTTAATTATGGCATCAATATTGATCCAAAATGATTTATTTGTATTTAGAATCTCTCAACCCCAACTTCAAAGAAAGAAATCAAATCATTCATGGGTAAGATAAATTTCAAGAGGAGATTCACTAAGACGGTCAAGCCCATTCATAATTTGTTAAAACAAAACCAAGCATTTTCCTAAAATTACACTATTGAAAAAAATTGTTTACATTAAGAATGTAATTTGTTCTCCACCTCTCTTTGGGAACCCTGATTATTCAAAAGATTTTATTATTTATACTAACTCCACTAAAGAAGTTATTTTTGCAATATTTCTTCAAAAATACAATATTAACTCTGAACATCTTATAGCTTATGTGAACCAGAGCTATATAATGATGAATTAAAATATGCTTTAATTGAAAAACATACCTTCACTCTTGTTAAAGCTATTAAACTTTTTAGATATTTAATTATTCGTAAGCACACCAAGGTAAGAGTCCCTTTACCTGTGGTTAAGTTTTTTTTTCTCAAACAAATTTGTCCATAAAACTTGGTCATTTGCTTGAAAAAATTCAAGAACATTAATTTACGATTACTACTTTGGATACAATGAAGAAATAAGATTAGCTTTACATAGCTTAACAAAGATGCTATTTTATCTTCTTTATTTTTGAATGAATATGAAAATTTTGGTTTCATAGGGCATCCCTAATATCATAGAATCTAATATCTTTTCCAAATTTATTTTATCTATTGAATTGATTTTCAATAATGGACTAGCATTCATGTATTGAATTGATTTTCAATAATGGACTAGCATTCATGTATTGAATTGATTTTCAATAATGGACTAGCATTCATGTATTGAATTGATTTTCAATAATGGACTAGCATTCATGTACGGTATGTAGACATAATTTTGTAATGAATAAAGAATGAAACACTTTACTTCATCAACTTATTATCCTCAAGGAAATGGATATGTTGAGTCTACTATAAAGAATTTGATTAAAAATTTTAAAAATTATTATAAATTGATCAAATATTGATCAAGGACCTTAATCGCAGTTAAGAATAAGGTTGCAAACAAGGTAAACAGTTGCAGTTCACATGACCGCCAGTTAAAAGGTTAATATTGGCTTTAAGCAATAAAACATTTATTAAGCTTCCTCTACATGAATTAGCGTTAAAAAGGGTAATGTTGGCTTTAAGCGCTAAAACCTTTATTAAGCACCTTTTTCTTTAAAAAATGAATTAAGCATGTGGGTGGTCTTGGAAAAGCAGTAAACGGTTTCTCATGCGAGCAAAAGGCTGGAAGCAATAATTTACCAAAAGCACGTGATTTCACTAAGCAGGTGACATGTAGCAGAGCAAAATTTCTTTTCTCGCATGCCCTCAATTTGATATCGAACGTGTAGAAATCTGCACGAGATTGCGCAATGTCTGTTGGATTGAGCAGTGTCACATCAAGGTGGAGATCGTTTAGGTTAGTTGGCTAGGGGACGACGCGACAGCCGTTGGATGGATAGGATAGATCGACAGTTGAGAGTTAACCCGATCGCAAGCTCTATGGAGGATTATCCCTAACCGCCCAGATTATATCACACATATGTGCGCTAGGAAGTTAATGTAACGACAACCTCCAACGGTCAGCTTGGCGGAGTGGCTAAAGTTTAGTGGATATGCTAATTTTAGTTGGAGATTTGCCAATATTGGGGGAGATATCGCATAAAAGAACTCAAAGAGAAGTTTTAAAACAAAGAAGGAAAAGAACACAAAAAAACAGAGAAAATAGAGGCAAATCCTGAGAGACAAAGGCAAAGCCCGAGAAACAAAGAAACTCAGAGAGAGTGGAACAAGAGGCTTTCTAGGCTAATTAGAGCCTTCTGAAGCCGATGGGATAGTCCAGAGAAGCTGAGGAAGTTAGCTTCATGGATAATTTCATCGAGGAAGATTGACTTGGAGCTCAGAAGCCACCAGAGGTTGGAGGCAATTGTAGGAGCTACCAGTACTCATTCTCAGTGACCCAATAGTCAATTCTGATTGTAAAGGACCTTCTAAATCCATTGCAGGGATTTGCAGAAGCATTTGGAGACTTCTAAGGGGCTAAGTTTCTACAGGGAAGTTGTAGACAACAAATGATCAAATGATCAGTCTGTTGTAGGTGTCTGATATGTGTTGGAGACAGAAGGAGAAGTTCTGAAGACAATGAAGAATTCTGAGGGAGTTAGTGCCATCAAGAAGCTCAAGACAACTCAGAGAACTGATTGAAGGAATCAAGTCCAAGGAAGCTTAGATCTGCTTGCAGAGTGAGGATAGCCAGGAATATAGATGGCATTCTAAACCCATTGGTTCAGTTTAGTAACCTTTGGAGTTAAGTGTGGAACTTGTAAAAGAATATTTACCATAATCCCAAAGAGCCAAGTCAATTTGAAAAGAGCTCAAAGAGACATATCCCATGATATTAGGGTGAACTTCTAGATTAAATTTGTTGTTATATGTGTTTTATCGCAGTAGAAACAAATAAGCACTTAAACAATTAAAACAAAGACATACCCCTGTTTCAAGTACTTAATTCCGCAATTGTCAACATAAGCTAGATCATATATTTGTTAAGCTTTGGAGTGGGAGGTTCTTGTAAGTATAACAAGACGTTAAAACCCTCATTTCAGATCAGGTGGTATCAGAGCTAGCTACTTGATTGACAGAGCATAGTTGCTTGAATGACAGAATAATAGAATGCATGATTGATAGAGCATAGCTGCTTGATAGACAAAGCAATAGATTGCTTATTTGACTTTGTAGGTGTTTAAACAGTACAAAGGATTTGATTGTTTGATTGTTTGTAAAATGACTATTGCTTGAGTTTGAAAAGGTGAAGGGAAATCTACTAATAGCTAAGTCCAGGATAGGACAAGAAGGAAAAGGGTTGAAGGCATTCTCCTTACCTGAAGGACCTCAAGGAAATCCTTGAAACACAAGAAGGTTTGTTTGCAAAAGGCTGCTTGAATAAGCTCTTTGTGGATTTTGTTGAAGTTCTTTTGTTCATTTCTATAATGACAACTTCTACAAGTGAGTTCTCCTCTTTCACAAGATTCTTCAATGAAGACATGAAGCAAGACTTATTCATCATGATGGAAATGGTGAGAGAAATGTATGAGGATGAAAGAAAGAGCACCAAACTTCGAGAGCAGTTGAATTCCATGAAGGAAGAGAAGTAGTTGCTTTTTGAAAAATTGCAGGAAATGGAGAGCCAACTTCATATTGAAAATATGAGCCTGGAAAGGATACATGAGTTGGAGATACAACTCCTTGTTGCCAAAGAAGCCTTATTCAAGTATCAGCTTGAAGAAAAGGTAAATAATCCTAGTTTGTCTTCAATTTCCTCTAAAAATGTTTATGTTGGCTCTTTTGAAAAACATACAAAAGTCATAGGGTCCAAGTTGATGTCAAAAATGGGCTATGAAGGAAAAGGATTAGGCAAACATGCACAGGGCATTCTTGAGCCAATAATGGTTGAGGAAAGGCCTAAGTATTTGGGTCTTGGCTATGGACAATCTTATGGAGAAAGTTCCAAAGCAGTCATGAAAACAAGTGAAACAGTTTCTAGAAGGATTTTCATTTCAGGTTCTCTACCTCAACTTTGTAAATATTGTATTCTTGGGGAATGCAATAGTTTCAAACATACTTTGCAAGAAGGAGGTGTTCATAAACATGCATTTGAACAAGACAGTTGTGAAAGCTCTAAAAGCATTGAAGAGATTGATGGTGTTCCAAAGGGAGCCACTTCTTCATTCGATTCACCTCCTCATGAAGGTAACAAAGGTGAAAGAGAAAGGTATAAATCTGACTTCAATCATATTTCTTTTGATTATGTAAAGCATGATAAAATTCCACATCAGCCTTGAAAAAAATTTGCATGTTCCTTTTGTGGTCTGGATAACCATGGTGCTTCTAGATGTTGGAAGAGAATGGCCACATACAGGAAACATTTGAAGAAAAGGAGGCAAGAAGCCAAAGGTCCAATGGACAAGGAAAATCATGCTAACAAGAAGATGCACATGTGTTGCACTTATTGCCATAAGCAAGGACATGTTGTTGCAAAGTGTTGGACTCTAAATCCAACAATGCTTCCACAAAATTTGAAGAAGGCGGGAAGAGAAAATGGAAATAATGGAAAGAAAGTTTCCATAATTGATGTGTTGAAAGATTATTCACATATTGATGTCAATGTGCAGACAAAGGAAGCACCTTTGATGTGGATTGGTAATAAATGGTTAGATTTCTTATCCAATTAAGGTTGCATGTCTTTTGATTTGATGCATTTCTTTGCTAATGGAATGCAAGTTGCAGGGTTTTACCAAAATGGTGAATGGAAAAAGTTTAGAATGAGACTTGCTTTACTACCGCAAAATTATATTTATTTCAGCTTTGTAAGTACATGTACATATGATTGAGGATCTTGTACTATTGATTGTTATTAAGAGAAAGTTGAAGAATGGAATACACACATGAGAATAGTATGTATGAACACAGGGTTGTTGATGATTTCCTTGTATTTGAACATGTATGTGTAATTGACTTGATGGTCGATTGCTTTGTTTAGAACATGCATGTAATGTCATATTGACTTGAAAAAGTTGATTTGGTCTCCAAGATTGAAAAAGGAGATAATGTTGAAGTGTTTCACAAGAGGTGGAGTTATTTCTACTTTGAAAAAGAATCATTAAGTTCTTTTTGTACATGCTTGACTTGAAGAGTCAGTGGTTTGTAAAGGCATGTTTTTGTCGGCTTGCTATTCAGTCGATCATTTGTATACAATATGTAAAGACATGATTATGGTTCACATGATGTGAATTTTGTTTCTTTTGATGAAGCAGGAGTTTATATCGTCAAGTTGTTTTCTTGTATTATGTTGTTTTTGACAAGATGTCAGAAGAACATTTGTGTGAGCCACCTTGGATCAATGATCAAGGAAGCAATGTTCAACTACCTTCTGTAAACTTCTAACATAAATTCTGAAGGAAAACCATTCTTAACAGGAGGACAAGCGCAATCAGAAAGGACAGTATTAACTACCTTCGAGTTTTGGTTCAGAGGCACTAGCCATCCAAGGCAAGTGTATGGAGGCTGAAAGAAGAGGGTGTTGGTACTTTCATCTACTGCATAGATCAGTATATCAGTATTTTGGGGTCCAAAAGATTCTCAATTGGGGGGGAGTGATCAGATATTGATCAAGGACCTTAACCGCAGTTAAGAATAAGGTTGCAAACAAGGTAAACGGTTGTAGTTCACATGACCGTCAGTTAAAATGTTAAAAGGTTAATATTGGCTTTAAGTGAAAAAACCTTTATTAAGCTTCCTCTACGTGAATTAGCGTTAAAAAGGGTAGTATTGGATTTAAGCGCTAAAACCTTTATTAAGCGCCTTTTTCTTTAAAAAAATGAATTAAGCACGTGGGTGGTCTTGGAAAAGCAATAAAAAGTTTCTCGCGTGGACGAAAGGCTGGAAGCGGTAATTTACCAAAAGCACGCGATTCCACTTAGCAGGTGACACATAGCAGAGCAAAATTTCTTTTCGCATGCACCCTTGATTTGATATCGGACGTGCAGAAATCTACGCGAGATTGTACGATGTCCGTTGGATTGAGCGGAGTCATGTCAACGGTGGAGATCATTCGGGCTAGTTGGCCTGTGGATGACGCGACAGTCGTTGAATGGATGGGATAGATCGATGGTTTGGAGTTAACCCAATCACAAGCTCTATGGAGGATTATCCCTAACAGTCGAGATTACACCACACATATGTGCTCCAGGGAGTTAATGTAATGGCGACCTCCAACGGTCAGCCTGGTGGAGTGGCTAAAGTTTAGCAGATATGCTAAGTATAGTTGGAGTTAGGTGCATTCACCAATATTGGTGGAGATATCACATAAAATCACTCAAAGAGCAATTTTAAAACAAAGAAGGAAAAGAACACAGAAAAATAGAGAAAACAGAGGCAGAGCCCGAGAAATAGAGAAACTCAGAGAGAGTGGAACAAGAGGCTTGCTAGGCTAATTAGAGCCTTCTAAAGCCGATGGGATAGTCCAGAGAAGTTGAGGAAGTCATCTTCAGGGAGAATTTCATCCAAGAAGATTGATTTGGAGCTCAGAAGCCACCAGAGGTTGGAGGCAGTTGTAGGAGCTACCAATACTCATTCTCAGTGATCCAATAGTCAATTCTGACTGTAAAGGACCTTTTGAATCCATTACAGGGATTTGCAGAAGCATTTGGAGACTTCTAAGGGGCCAAGTTTCTACAGGGAAGTTTCAGATAGCAAATGATCAAATGATCAGTCTGTTGTAGGTGTCTGATATGTGTTTGAGATAGAAGAAGAAGTTCCAGAGGTAGTGAAGAATTCTGAGGGAGTTAGTGCCATCAAGAAGCTCAAGACAGCTCAGAGCACTAATTGAAGGAATCAAGTCCAAGGAAGCTTAGATCTATTTGCAGAGTGAGGACAGTCAAGGATATAGATGGTATTCTAAGTCCATTGGTTTAGTTCAATAACCTTTGGAGTTAAGTGTGGAACTTGTAAAAGAAGCTTTACCATAATCCCAAAGAGCCAAGTCAAGTTGACAAGAGCTCAAGGAGACGCAACCCATGATATTAGGGTTAACTCCTATATTAAATTTGTTGTTATGTGTGTGTTTCTATTTGTTGCATTATATTATTGCTATATGTGTTTTATAGTAGCAGAAACAAATAAGCACTTAAACAATTAAAACAAAGACATACACCTGTTTCAAGTACTTAATTCCGCAATTGTCAACATAAGTTAGATCATATATTTGTTAAGCTTTGGAATGCGATGTTCTTGTAAGTATAACAAGATGTTAAACCCCCATTTTAGATCATAAACGATAATCATCGATAGTGGCATACTTTACTAACATTTTCTTTATGAATAGACCACACCACCATAAAAACCAACATGAGTTTTACCCCTTTTCAACTAGTTTATGGATAGGAAGTTGTCATGCTTGTTGAGCTTGATCTCACCTCTTTGAAATTGGAATTACAAGCACATGAGTTAAATTCAACCAGCATGCTTGTTGAGCTTGATCTCACCTCTTTAAAATTAGAATTACAAGAACATTAGTTAAATTCAATCAGCATTCTTCAAGGAGTTCATTCCCTCTTAAATCTAAAATAGCAAAGGAATTTCTCTTTGAAAAATGTCAAGGACAAGAAACAAACTGTTAAAAAATACTTTGATAAATAATTCACTTTTTCATCTATTGTCAAAAATAATTCTTACCTTCTTAAGGATAATGAGATAAAATTATTTTCATATGGGCTTGGTTGAGGAGGAGACCATGTTGGATATTTCTCCTGCTCATGCACCAAAGACGTTGTGGCCACATGAAACCTGCAAGCTAGGGATGGCTAAATTCCTACAGCCAGACCAGCAAGAGGATAAGTGACATCAATGGGCACTGAAACAGAAGAGGAGGGAGTAGTGGATGAGGGTGAAGGGACGTCAAGAGGGACTTCAATGTGAAGGGCCCAGGAGAGGCGTCGCAAGGAGGTGGTAGCATGGGAATTGAAGGCAGAGAGGTTGGTTATCCAACAGGTGACCCAAGATGTCTCTCATTCTTGGTCTCAGAGGTGACGAGCAAGAATGTTACAAAGCACCCAGATAGTGTTGCGTCCTCTGTTGATCTCTGGAGCCTCTGTATGAAGACATGACATGTTGCACAAAAATTGTCACCTTAACATTCTGCAATCTGTGTGAGTCTATAACCACTCATACTTTCCTCCTTTGCAAGTCTTAAACCTCAGTTCTTCATATCAAGCCTTGAAAATAGGAGAAAGACCTTAAAAATCTCTAAAACTCTGGTTCTGCACTTTCTCTTAGCATTACATGTGGTCTCGCACCTAATGGTCTTGTCCCCTGCGCACCTGACTGCTCTGTCTCTGTGTTATGGGTGCGGACCCCTGTAAAAGTTAAAAAGGTGCAAGTACATTTTTAAAAACTACCTTTGAGTCATTTATGGAAGCTTCTAGAGGGAATCTTGAGGTGGCAAGTTTGCTCCTTAAAGGTTCATGCATCCCATACCTTAAGGAGCTAACCCCTTGATGTGAGGAACTTATCTCTTTGAAGGAGGACTCTATCCCTTCAATGGTGGACTTGTAACCTCCTTCCTTTGCACTATAAAATGAAGCATTGGGCTGGTTACTGAGGAGGTTGAAAGCTGAATATTTTTGAGGTGAAATGTTGTTGGAACTTAGTCTTCCTAATTAAGCTTTTGAGATGAGAGATTACATACCTTTTTTATCTCATTTAGAAGAGAGTGAGGCTTGTCAAAGTAGAGGAGATCCCTATTTGGACCCTGGGAAGAGCTTGTACAACATCAAGGCACCAAAGGTTGTAAAGTTATTCTATTTGAAAGTTAATACAATCAAGTTTATTTTTCTCAATAAGCTGTGTTTTATGGTTTATTTCATGGATTCCTTGATCACCATGATGAACATGATTTATTATATTAGCTATGCAGGTGTTATTTGGTGTGTGCTTGTTTGTGATTGCAGGTTCTCTAAAGGAAACTCTTTCGGATGGTTGGAGCATGGCTGCCACAAACTAGCGTTGGACTTAAGGTAGGGTCTAAACACCTCTTTAGTTTTTATTAATGAATCGCAATATGTTTAGAGAAACGTAGATTTTCTTTTCATGCTTGTTGCTAGATATCTGTTGGTACTAGGCAGATCGGCCTTGTCCACGAGATCGATTTATCCGACCAACATGACATAAAATGTGTTCGGGGATTGCACGGACAAACATGATCCAGTCTTCCTCAGGAACAGGGGAGGTGGGCTGGCATCCACTACCTCTTCCATGCTCAACACGATCCCTACCCCTCTCATGGCTTGTAATGAAGCAATTGAAGTCAAAAGGGAGAGAAAGGGGCGTTGGAGTGATAGAGGTTGCAAGGATGGAACTGGTGGTCGAAAGAGGCTAGAGAGTGAGCAAGGTGGCTGTTGAGAATAGCAAGAATTATGTCATGGTGTCGTTGCTTAATAAGCCTGGATGAGGAGCGAGAGGGACATTGAATTCAAGCGTGTGAGGGCGTTAAGGGCCGCTGGTGATATAGCCCTAGGCAAGCTGGACAATACACCATAGAGGTGATGGATGCCAAGTGGTGGACGCCATATTCCCATGTTTAGGCAAGTGGTGTGTTGGAAAGAGCACCCGAATTCGAGGACATGGCATACATTATAGTTATTTATGTTGGGTTGTGTTATATTCTTTCCATGACTAGCCCACATAGTTAATGGGGGGTTAGAGGGGGAGTGTCATAGGGGGTTTGAGGTGCACCCGTAACCCCACTTTATGGGGTTCGAGTAGCGCCCTGGAAAATTTTGGTTTTGGACCCTATGGTAGGTTGGGTGGACCCACCTATGGTTTTGTGCATGATTTTCGCACATGTTTTTTGGACGCGATGGTTTTCAGTCCATGGTTTTGGATGCGATGGTTTTTCGGTCCATGGTATTGGATGCTTCGGCATGTATAAATATGTATTGTAGCATTGAAAGGAAAATAATGCAAAATCAAGCTGGTAGTCCCAGTTTTGGAAACCAAGGGAAATCTCTGTGTATATGTGTTTTGTGTATTATTCTCTCACATTGTTTATTTTCTATGTTTTAGAAGTCATATGCAAGTAATTTTTGTATGGGGTTAAAACCTACATTTGGTATTAGATCAGTTTTGGCTTCAAGGGGACGCCTTTGTTGCTGAGGGGTTTCGCTCGGGCCTGTGGTATACCCTGTTTAGTGGGAGATCTGTGAGATCGATTCTAGTGGTGAAAGAAGATGGTGAGCAGTGGAAAGATAGAGATCGAGAAATTTAATGGTCAGAGTTTTGAGTTGTGGAAACTCAAGATGGAGGATCTGTTGGTGGATAAAGATTAGTGGATCACAGTAGATCTAGGTACTAAACCAACGGGAGTGTTTGATGAAGAATGGAAGAAGTTGGAACGGAAGGCAAAGAGCAAAATACGATTGTGTGTCTCAAATTCAATATTGTTGAATGTATTAGGGGAAGCTATGGCAAAGGCTTTGTGGGACAAGTTAGGTACTTGTACCAATCTAAGTCTCTAGTGAATAAATTGTTCCTGTGGAAAAAGTTGTATAACCTGAGGATGAAATATGGACTCGGTGACAGAGTGTCTAAATGCATTTAATATTGTAGTAAGTCAGTTAGCATTTGTTGATATTAAAATTTCAGATGAAGATTAGTGCATCAGTTTGTTGTGTTCTCTACCAGATTCGTGGGATAGTCTGGTTATTGCAATAGTTAGCAATGCAAATGCCTTGCAGTTTAATGAAAATCTCATCCTTGCTGACTGTGGAGATGAGATGGAAAAATATGGAGAGCCAGAATGATTATGCCTTTTTTGTACAAGGATGGTCCCAAAAAAGAAACAAAAAAAGTCATCGATTGGGAGTTCTAAATCTAGAGGGAGATCTAAATCTCTAGGAAAACCTGTAAAGGTGATGTGCTGGAAATGCAGAAAGGAAGGGCACTACAAAAGGGATTGTAAATCTAAAGCTCCTGACAAAGGAAAGGGATCTGATGATGCTCCTTCTATAGAGGCGAAAACCACCTCAGGTGAAGGTGGGGATGTATACTTGGCTTCTTCAAGTACATATGTAGTTCATGAGGCATGGTTGATTGACTCAGGTGCATCATTTCACTTCACTCCCCATAGAGAGTGTTTCTGCGAGTATGAGAAATATGATGGTGTTGATGTATTCTTAGGGGATGATAGGAAGTCTAGAATCGCTGGCCATGGGAAAGTAAAGTTGAAGTTGCAAGGCGGAAGGGTTAGAACACTTCCGGGTGTTCTACATATTCCTGCATTAGCCAGAAATATGATTTCTGTAAGCAAGCTGGATGATGCAGGTGTAAAACAGTGTTCGAGAAGGATACCTACAAGATGGTTTGAGGAGCACTAGTATTGATGTGGGGAGTTCGGACTAGAACTCTGTACAAGCTGCAAGGTAGCACTATTGTTGATGGGTGCAACAGTTCTATGGTTCCTGAAATTGAAGCAGAAAATATAGTGGTCTCTGGAGAGAAGACCATGTTGTGGCATCAAAGGCTTGGACATATTGGAGAGAAGGGCCTTTAAATACTTCATGGTAAAGGTATGGTAGAAGGTATGAGTAATAGCTCTATGGATTTTGATTTCTATGAAAATTGTGTATATGGGAAGCAGAATCGGGTAAGTTTTCCTTATGGTAGTAAGAGGGTGAAACAGATATTAGAACTTATGCACAGTGATGTGTTTGGACCTGTGAAGGTTCCATCACTAGGTAAGTATGTGTACTATGTATCATTTATAGATCACTTCTCAAGGAATACATGGATATATTTCCCTAAGAATAAATCTAAAGCCTTTGACAGGTTTAAAGAATTTAAGGCTCTCATGGAAAATCAAACAGAGAAGAAGATAAAAGTGCTTAGGACAGAAAATGGTGGAGAGTTTTGCAGCAAGGAATTTGAAGAATTCTATAAGAAGTGTGTTATATCACGACAGAAGACTACTCCATATACACCTCAACAAAATGGAGTTGCAGAAAGAATGAATAAGATGTTAATGGAAAGGGCAAGAAGAATGCTCAGTGATGTCGGGTTAGGACAGGAATTCTGGGCAGTGGCGGTGGATATCTCATGTTACCTGGTTAATAGGTCACCTTCATCAGCGTTGGAGGATAAGACTCCACAAGAGATATGGATTGGTAAGAAACCCTCTCTTTCACATTTGAGGGTATTTGGATGTGATGCATATGTACATGTTCCAAAGGAGAAACGAACCAAGTTGGATAGTAAATCTGAAAAGTGCATATTTATTGGGTATAAGGATGGTTTAAAGGGTTTTAAGCTTTGGAATCCAGTAATACGGAAGGTTGTGTACAGCCGAGATGTGGTGTTTAGAGAGGTAAAAGATGTTATTAAACATGAAGTCCAACCAAAGGAACCTGAGAAGATAGAGTTTGAGCTTAAGGAGGAATAATCAGACTCTACAGCAGAGGAGGAATCAAAAGATGAAGAGCCACAAACTCTGGGTGTGAGAAGATCAGTTCGAGAAAGAAGGCAGCCATAAAGGTATAGTCCATCTGCTTTCTATTGAAATTTTGCTTTATCTATTACTGACGATGATCCCAGAACTGTGAAGGAAGCAGTAGATTCAGAGGATGGCAAACTCTGGAAAGAGGCCATGGTT
>APFE031362844.1:180044-214258 GCA_000404065.3 Pinus taeda
ATCTGTTGTTGTTGCTTTTGATTTTGAGGTAGAACAGATGGATGTGAAGACAACATTTCTTCATGGGGATCTGGAAGAGGAAATATACATGAAGCAATCTGAAGGCTTTGCGGTGAAGGGTAAGAAAGAACTGGCATGCAAGTTAAAGAAGTCTTTGTATGGGTTAAAACAGTCACCAAGGATGTGGTATTAGAAATTTGATACATTTATACGTGGACTTGGCTTCACCAAAAGCAAAGCAGATCACTGTGTGTATTTTAAATTAATTGGTGATTGTGTTATTTATCTGGTCTTGTATATGGATGATATGTTGCTAGTTGTAAATGACAAAGAAATTATCCAAGATTTGAAGACCCAATTGTCCTCCAAATTCGACATGAAAGATCTTGGTGCTGTAAACTATATTTTGTGCATGGAAATTAAAAGAGATCAGGCAAAGAGGAAGCTCTGGTTAAACCAAAGGAAGTATGTTGAGACAATACTGTAGAGGTTTACGATGCAGGATAGTAAACCGGTGAAGGTTCCTATTCTTGTAGGTGTGAGGTTATCTGTTGAAAAATGTCCCAAGACACAAGAAGAGGAAGAGGACATGTCTCGTGTTCCATATGCAAGTGTAGTCGGTAGCTTGATGTATGCAATGGCCTGTACTAAATCAGACATTGCACATGCAGTGGGAGTATTGAGCAAGTTTATGTCAAAACTAGGGAAGGAGCATTGGACAGCAGTGAAGCGGGTTTTCAGATATTTTCATGGCACTAGTAATTATGGTTTGTGCTACCAAGGAAGACCAGGATTGGACAAAGTGTTGGATATTCGTGGCTTTGTTGATGCAGACTAGGCAGCAGATCTAGATCGGAGAAGATCTACAAGTGGGTATGTGTTTAACCTATTTAGAGGTGCACTTAGTTGGATGAGTAAGAAACAATATGTAGTGTCACTATCAACTGTAGAGGCAGAATACATGGCAGCCACTCATGCAAGCAAGGAAGTAATTTGGTTGCAGAGATTGTGTTCAAGTATGGGGTTAGTAGAGGAAGCTATAAGGATAGAATGTGACAGCCAAAGTGCAATTTTCTTGGCAAATAACTCCGCATATCATTCAAAGACAAAGCACATTGATGTTTAATATCACTTTGTGAGGGATATGATAGAAGACAAAAAGGTGTTGCTAGTAAAGGTGGACACTTTGAAAAATATTGCAGATGCATTGACAAAATTTGTGAGCTCTAAGAAGTTCTCTTGGTGTAGAGAGACAATGGGCGTTTTAGGGCTTGAAAAATGACTAAGATCTCTTGTGGCCCCTTATGGAAAGAAACAACAAGTGGGAGAATGTTGGGTTGTGTTATATTCTTTCCACGACTAGCCCACCTAATTAATCAAGGGTTAGAGGGGGAGGGTCACAGGGGGTTTGAGGTGTACCCATAACCCCACTTTATGGGGTTCGGGGCAGCACCCCAGAAAATTTTGGTTTTGGACCCTATGTTAGGTTGCGCGGACCCACCTATGGTTTTGTGCATGATTTTCGCACATGTTTTTTGGATGCGATGGTTTTCGGTCCATGGTTTTGGATGCAATGGTTTTTCGTCCATGGTATTGGATGTTTCAGCATGTATAAATATGTATTGTAGCATTGAAAGGAAAATAATGAAAAATCAAACTAGTAGTCTCGGTTTTGGGATCCAAGGGAAATCTCTATGTATATGTGTTTTATGTGTTATGCTCTCGCATTGTTTATTTTTTGTGTTTTAGAATTCGTATGCAGGTAATTTCTGTACGGGGTTAAAACCTACAATTTAAAAATAATTTCTACTTTTAATTGATAATCAACAAATTAAAAGCCCAAAATATCCACAATTTGCGAGAGCAAAGATCTTGAGTTCTTGTTTGCTATAAGTAGACTAACTTATGGAGTCACCATGTATTGACTCATTTGATCTAAAGTTGGCAAAGTGTTGTAAAGAATATATCCTTTTGCTAAAAAAAAACTAAAGTAGGTAAGTTCTTCTAGGAAAATTACTTCATTTATAGTATGGAATTCACATTTGAAATAAGAGAAAATGGTTCAATTGTTTTCATTGATGTACCACATGGTTATATTGATAAATGTTTTTTTTTTTGTTAATAATGTGATTGGTTTCATATACTTATTTGTACATGATATTGAAAGGAGAAACAAGTAGTTATTTGACATATATGTTGTAGAATTCATAAGAAAGTGTAACCACCCTTCCCACATTTATCCAATTTCATTAGCTTACTAGGGTAAACATGAGATGGAGAGTTACTAAGGCATAACTCGACCTCCCAATGCCATTTAAGGAAGTGGGGCCTACAACTGACAACTCACAACATCCCTGAGAGCTACAGGGACACTCAGGGGCCAAAGAACCACCCAAGGTCACCAAACCTTGAGTTGGGGCTCCTTTCCACTGACCTTGGTTCCCAAACGCATGCACAACACTACTTGAGTGTGGTTGTGACCCAACTTACCCAGTCCAGAGGGTATGGTCATGAGATCTTAGCCACAATTCCAGGTTAGCCTCCAGACCACTACAGAACTACCTAGACTGACCAGAACAAACTAGCCATTTCGTCAAACGCGTGGTAAACATGTAAGCTACAAGTCATGAATGCATATTTGATCATAATCATCTAAGATTCATATGAGAATCACCAAGAAAGCTTTATGCCCTATCCACATAGCTACAACAACACTTATTAGTCCATACATTCATCAACCAAACCATTCATGACAAGAGTCATAAATAACATACATCATGTAACCAACAAATAACCAGCATAGGAACCATGGCAACTCAACCATAATATCACCAACATAATCACTACAAATATACATGAATCACAAAAAGAAAATGTATCATATTAACATGTGAAAATACCAACCAAGCCAGGGACTTCCACATACCACCCAACCATAGATTGGGCTGAACCAAATCTCTCTTTCAGCCAATCACCCTTGCGCCATATTCCAAGCATGAATGTGGGATCTCATGGAATGCACCAAGACAAAACCGAACCAAGGCTTCTAGAGGCCAAACCACCTCAACCTCAACTGCAGTGATTCCACCTCCATGTTCGGACATGACTAACACCAATCAGATCAGTCTCTATCCAAGTTTTCAAGAGCTCCAAGAGCTAGTAACTCAACCCATAACCTTCCAGGACTCCAGATCATTTGTCCAACCCGACTCCAGGGACTAGTAACTCAACCTACCAAGGGCTCTAGAGTGTTTGTCCCAACCTAGGCTCCAGGACTAGTAACTCAACCCAAGTTTTTCTAAGGCATCCAGAGCATTTGTTCCAACCCACAACCATAAGGAATTACGAGCACTAATCATAAACCAATCAAGCAGAAAAACCCACAACACCATGGCTATCGAAGAAATGGAAAGGCAAGGTTAAAACCAATAAGGAAATCACATATGCAATCTATTACCTACAAAGCAATCCAATTGTAGTTGTTGATCCACCTGTTCCCTTGTGTTTTCCTGCTTTCCGTTGCCTTCTTTCTCCAAATCTAATGTGTGCCAAAGTGCTCTAAGAATGCTCCAAGAATAATCTAAGTGTGCAAGAGTACGAGAAAATGAGAGAATAGAAGAGAGCTCCAAAACTGAACTGGAAAAATCTAACAACTAATCCTTATAAGCCTTTTTATTATTGAGGTCTCTATTTTCTTCATGTTCCTTCATTTTTCTTCCAATTTCCCTCTCATGCAAATATATGTCTCTTCACCTTCCTTTTCTCCTATTTTCTTTTATTTCATAAATAAAATGTCAATTATTGTCACTTTTCCTTTTCCAATGCCTTTTCCATTTCCATAGCCATTAATTAATCACCAATGATACTCATGTCCCATGACCTTGGTCTTAAATTTTATTTACATACAAAATCAACCAAAAACTATTACGAAAAGTTTTATGTTTAGAAACTTCATAATACCTCTTCAATAATTGTTGGACACCTAATCCTCTAAGGGCTGGTGTGGAAGTTGAACAGGCAAAAGGAGTCCAAGAGACCACTTGGAATATGAATCCAAGGGTCATACGATGTACTATAAATGTATATCATTTGTTAATAATAAATGTACTCTTTCCTATGTTGTTGCTTCCATGTGTGTGTTTAACATGGTATTAGAGTGGGCAATATCCTGCCCTACTAATATTTGAGCCACTTGTTTTATGGCCTTTCTGTGCAGGTCAGTTCTGCATTTCATGAACGTTTTCTCAGCTAAATTCTAGCTGCAACCTCTGCCCAAAAATCATTGGACATGTTTCTCTTAATTTTTCTGAGCAAATCAAGTATGTCTCTCTACGCATTTTTGAACTATACCTATCATATTTATTGCTAGACATTACTCTGCCACACTACATCTAACCATTAATATTCTCTAATGCTAACATAAAATATCATTGTTGCTCACCAAGGATTTGAAGAGTCGATTCATATTCCCTTGAATAGTCTTGGCCTATGCTGTATACGGTTTTGAAAACCAATTCAAAATTGCTCTCTGCCATTTCTGTCCTACCATTCTGAATCTACTCAGTTGTTTCTCTATAGTAATCTGCTAAAAAAAAATAACGCCATTTTGTTCAGCTTTTCGGTGCTGACACAACATGAATGTTACATTGATAGCAATTTTGAGGAGCAGCATCAACTTAGCACTCAACCCGGGCAGATATGCATCTATGGCGAAAAAATAGCTAATGAATTGCACTTTCTTTATCATTCCTCTTCTTCTGCAAATCGCAATAAAATTATTCCAGGCTTCTGCATAATAGATGGGATAAGTGGCATATTCGATCCATATCGAAATCACGTAGTGGATAGTGGTGAACTGGACCCCATGTGGGAGTTGGATATATTGTTTTTCAATATGAAATGATATAGCCTAGTGAGACCGGACTGAATATAGTGCCGCTACGACAATTTCCAAGCTTCCGAAAAATACACTTGGATTCTCAAGAGCTTATGGAATATGCTCAACATTGGTGGATTCTTGAAGGCGTTTTTTGACTATGTGTTTATTCAGCGAAAAACTCCATAGCCATCCAGAAAAGGAATTCCAACTACAACATGAATGACAATGCCTTACCAACTGACACTTGAAATTTATTGTGTGTTTTTCTGAGATCAAGAATGGTTTGTTGCTATCCATGGATACTCAGAAGGCCAGATGCCTAGAAGAAAATTTCCATGGACGTGCTGAGATGATCTAGAGGTAGAGCGTTCAATTTTGGTCGGCCTTCGATCTGATCTGCATCCAGACGTTGTTTCCTCACATGTTGTTGTTGGGGTAAGTTGAAATCCTCATCGAGACATGTAAAGTCATATTTGCGCCTCATTTCCTCATTGCTCAAGGACTGGAAGGCCTGACTCTGGTAAACCTGACGTGAAACTCTGCGATATAGAAAAATGGGCATATTCCCCTCATACCCAGAAGATGTGCAATTGTTGGGCGACTATGCTTCCTTTCGGTCAAAATTAATAGAGATTGTTTGGTGATTATAATAGTCATTGGTATTGCATTACATGCTATTGCTTCTTTCGTTTTGATGAATATTAGAATGAGTTGCGCTAATTACATTAATGGAATATGATTTTTGAAGTCTAAGATCTGGCATGGATCCTTACATCCTTAAGCTGGGCCAATGCACTAGGTTTCAAGTACTTTTTCAGCCTCTACTCCCTTTTGCTTGAGATTTGGATGCTCCTCATTGGGCCCTGCATTTTTGGGTCTAGACTCCTCTAGATTTCATAGTAGATGCACATATGGGTATGACGAATCCTTCTGAGTATGGTGCCCAAATCCTTTGATTTTGCAGATAGGAACGTGGGGATAAATTCCTCCAAAAATTATTGTCTAGAAGCTATAATTCAAGCTTACAGAGCAACTGTGTAGCCTGGATTAAAAACCATGGACAACATTTATGGGATATATGGTTGGAAGGATAAGAGGTGTGTTGGTGTTTTTACAATTTTGTGAGCAATGGTGTCATCCAAACTTTGTTCACTGCATTTCTTTTATATATGTTGAAGCCATATATATGCATTGAGATGGGTGTTGGTTTATATGCTGCATTATTTTTATGCATTGGTGAATGGAGGATATGTTTTGAAGGTTGTGGTATGAGTGTGTAATTCATGGTATGCTTTGCAAGTAGTATGTGGTATAGTGGCTCTTCTCTTTGCATTGATAGCTTGACTCGTATGACAAATGAAAAATTATATGTGCATTGAGTTATTTTTTAAGGTTGTGTGTACATGCTGATGTTTTCTCTACTTTGAATTATATACCTTGAACTATAAGTTGCGCTCTTTCCAAAGCTGAAATTTTCTTGGTCAATGGTAATGTTAACTTGCTCAAGGTTCCAAATTTCCAACGATAAAGAAAATATTTTTGACATAGTATTGTGAGTGGGTGCTACTTCTTCATTTGTTCAAAGTTGTGATCAATTTAAAAAAGAAAGCTGTAAATTTGACAATGAAGAATATGGCTCAAATTACTGAAATATTAGAGTTCTTGAAAACTATGATACATTCTACTGATCATGATACAGTGAAAATCAGCAAGAACACTCTCTGTGATATTAAAACCTATCTGCAGTATACACAAGAAAAGGTAGAATTTTTGTAGCTTGAATCTCAACTACAACAGGAAGAATTACAGCAGTGGAGTCATCATTCTGAACCTGTTTCTGTTCAGAAGATTGAAACAGACTCCCATAAATAGCAAGACAATAATGTTACAATTGATTTAGATCCAAGTTCCAATAAAGCAACAGTTGTACATGCAGATGCAAAAATTCAGTCTTCACTTCCCAAGTCGGTTATCAAACCTTGGGAAGAGCTTGTCCACAACAAGCACAGAACTGGTCTTGGTTATGACAAGGACATGTCCTTTCATATTCTAGATTAATCAAAGCCGATCCAGTTTCAGAGTGCTAGATTACTTCATGACAGTTCACCTTTAGCTTCTGCCCCTCCTCCACAACAACAGCAACAACAACAAATTGTGAAATTCCAACACTGTGATCAATTTGGCCATATGAAAGATCATTGTTTTGATCTTCATCCATGTAAGAATTGTCATAAAACCAGTTATTCTTCAAACAGATGCTTCAGAAACAAACCTCCTGCAAGAACAAAGATTCATCTTAGATGGATCGCTTCTTGGCAATGGGCATCAATAGTGATCTGAAATCACCCGTAATGACCTCAGAGTATTAATGAAGGTATTACAGACTCATGTGCTGGGGTGTGCCTATGTTATTTTATGCAACGAATTGATAAGATTGCGAAATAAACAGACACTGAAACAGTAAGAGAAACACAGTAAGAAAACACATAAAACACAACAAGCTTAATAAGGAGTTCACCCAATCCTCCTAGGCTACATCTCCTAGTCCAGCCTTAAGTGGTGGCCTTTCTATTGTGTCTCAAAAGCATAGTTTTTACAATAATGAGCTCAATTTGAGTCTCACTTAACAGCTGATGATCAGAAGGATTGTACTTGGATCTCCCAAGTCTCTAGAGTACACATACTCCCCTTACTGAATCTCGACCTCAACTGGTCACAGTGGTATGAGTCCAATCTGGTACTCAATACCTGATAGGTATACATAAAAGGGTTTCTTGAACCTCTCAAGCCTTCTCTAGAGTTCACAGACTCTTAGACTCTCTCTGTCACTGTCTGCTCGATGCTACCTATGCTCTGTAAGTGATCTTGGCGTCTTTGTTCTCTGCAATTTTCTTCTTTCTCGCCTTTCGTCTTTCTGCTTCTCTCTCTTTCTATCTTCTTTTCTCTCTCTCTATTCATGTCTTAAAGCCAATCCACTCCCTAACTGTTTGTCTCCTCTTCCCGGATCCCTGGATCTCCTGTCTCTATCTGCTTGAATTCCCCTGCTCTGCGTCATCATCACTATGTAACGCTTTACAAAGAGGTGGCCACCTGTTTCCTCACGAACTGAGTGTCAGTTCTCTTTGAACGGTCATTATTTCCATTGCTCCAAGATTTCCCGTGAAACTAATTCCTCTGCCAACTCATCGGTCATACTGGACCTCAAATCTCATGTGACTCCAGATCCTACGGTCTCCGTCCATATCAGGCAGGTAAGTAGCATGACCTTTACCCGTATGATGTGAGTGGTTTTCTCTCTCATCCCCCAGATGCGTGTCACCCAATATATGGCATCGGGTGGTACTCGATCGAACCCACTTACCACTTGAATTCCTTCTGATATCCTGTCGGTTTTAGTGTGGGACATGCCTTCTGACGGAATTGACAATTTCCGTACGGTTTTATGCTTTCCTTGTGACCGAGTGCTGGGGGACTTTCCTTCACTGAGGGGGATGCCCTGCGATACGCGATTACCTCTGTTTCTGGATTTGACCTCCCATTTGTCAATTTGTGCCAGCACACGGTTACCATGGGCCAACAGTCTGCGTGCTTTCACCAAGGGTCCTCGTTTCTCCATGATGATCACAAATTTCCATTGTTTAGAGGTTATTTCTAATAATCTCGACATCCATAAGACTTTGAAACTTTGGCATGAGTTTTTACAGAGTTCAAGAAACTTTTAAGAGAGTTTAAGGATCCAATTCGGATCACAGCCTTCCCACTGAAAAATCTTTTGGACCACCAAAAGTTGGTTTTCAAGCATCGATTAAGTGAGGGTATAGTTGTCTCACTTGTCCAATCTCTATCCACTTTGTACTACTTGGCTTTGAACCCTTGAGTCTAATCCTAAGGTACTCAACATCTCCCTTATGCGCTGCCCTCACCTTCCTGTCCATAATTGTGTCTTCCTGCAATTCATTAAGATATTAAGGTAACAGATCATCAATAGAAGGCAATTGACTCTGCTCTTTTGGATCTTCAATAATGAAGGTTCAAATAGTCTCAAGATGTCTGCACTAATGACTGAGTAGATGTGCATGTAAGCTGGAAAATCAAGGCGAAAAACATTCTCACCAATTTTCTCAAGTATATTGAAAGGTCCATACCTTATTGGCTTTAGATTTTTACCTTCACCTTGCATTCTATCTTTGCTGATATATAGCCAGACTTGATCACCAACTTGGAAACTATGCTCCATCTTATGCTTGTCATGCCTTGCCTTGTATTTGGCTTGGCTCTTTTCCAACTGTTCCTGAACTGCCTGGTGAATCTCTTGGATTCATTCAATGAACTTGGTTTCCTTGTCCACATCACTATGTCCATCAACTGTTATGTCTTTACCAAAGACAAAATCCAAGGGAGACCTTGGTGTGAAACCAAAACAGGTCTCAAAAGGATATCTCTGTGTAGAAGAATGTTTAGCTCGGTTGTAAGCATGTTTCACATAGCATAAATGTTCATCCCAAAGTTTGGGGTTCTTGCTACAATAGCCTCTGAGCAACTGAATCACTATCCCATTGACCACTTATGTTTGCCCATCTGTCTGTGGATGAAAAGTTGTGCTCTTCTTCAGTTTGGTGTCTGTCAGTTCCCACAGACTCGACCAAAACTTCCCAACAAATTGGGTGTCTCGATCAGATATAATGGAAGTGGGTAATCCAAAATGAACCCATACAAGCTAAAAGAACAACTTTTCAGTTTGTTCATTTATAATCTGTTTGTTATAAGGTATCAAAATACACATTTTGCTGAACCTATTCACAACAACATATAAATAGTCATGACCTTTCCTAGATTTAGGCAGTCCTCCAACAAAGTCCATGGAAACACTTTCCCCTGGATGCAAAGGAACTGGTAGTGGAGTGTACAAACCTAGTTTTCTATTGCTGGGCTTGCTTTTAGCACACATGGTACATCCTCTTACATATCTAGAAATTGTCTCATTCATTTTTGGCCAATAGAAAAATCTTTGCAACTGTGCCATTGTTTTACTTACACCAAAGTGACCTAATATTAGAGAAGTGTGTGCTTCTCGAATTATCTTTATTCTTTTAGTTTGTGGAATGCGTAACCTTCCCAAATGATACAAGAGTCGGTCCTTAATATGATAATCCAATTGTTCTATTTGTTTTCCATGACTTAAAGTTGCATATACATATCTTGAGCATGTTGTTCAATTTAGCTTTCATGCAATACAGAATTATGCTGAAGTATACTAGATGCATTGATGATTGGTCTTGACAACATATCTGCAACTTTATTGTGTATGCCCTTTTTATATATGATGACTAAATGAAACTGTTGTAGAAAACCCATCCATCTATAATATCTTTATTGTTGCAACTTAGTTTGGGAGTGTAGATATTGAATTGGTTGATGATCAGTATGTATAACTGTCTCTTTGCCCATTAAATAATGTTTCCACTTTTTCACACTCTGTACTAATGCATACAATCCTTTATCATATGTGGGATAGTTAACTACTGCAGTATTAAATGTCTTAGAATGATAACATATGGGTTTACCGTGATGTATCAACATTTCTCCCATGGCATAGTCATTGGCATATGTTTCAATCTCAAATTGTCTTTGAAGATTAGGCAGTGCTAGTACTAGTGTTGTACTAATATTTTCTTTCAAGGTGTTGAAGGCTTTCTGTTTTTTGCCTCCCCACTAAAACACCTTGCTCAATCATGTTAAAGCATGCAAAGGTGTTGCAATTAAGGAAAAGTTAGCAATAAACTTTCTCCAATATTATGTTTCCCCTAGGAAGCTTCTAACTTTAGTAGCAGATTTGGGTTTAGGCCAGTTGACAATGACTGCAACCTTAGATGGATCTATCTTCAATTCACCACCCCCTACTATATGTCCCAAAAAATTCAAAGATGATTTGCCAAATTCACATTTTGAGAGTTTAACATAAAGATTTTCTCTTTTCAAAACATCTAGGGTTTGCTTAACATGCTTTAAATGTTCTTCCCACGTTTTGCTGAATATAAGAATGTCATCCAAATATACAATAAAAAAATCATCAAGAAAAGGTCTGAGTACATCATTCATTACTCTCATGAAAGTAGCAGGAGCATTAGTTAAGCCAAAAGGCATAACCAGCCACTCATACAATCCTTACTTTGTTTTGAAAGCAGTCTTCCATGCATATTGCTCTGCAACTCTGACCTGATGATATCCACTATGCAAGTCTAACTTGGAAAAACAAACAGCTTCTTTAAATTGATCTAATATCATCTATACGAGGAAGGGGATAATGATTTTTTATTGTTATCTTATTCAGTGTTTGGTAATCAATGCACATTCTCCACGAGGCATCTTTCTTTCTCACCAAGACAATTGAAGACCCACATGGTGATGTACTAGGTCTGATGAACCCCTTCTTGAGCAACTCCTGCACCTGCTTCTTGATTTTTGCATTCTCTAAAGCAGACAACCTGTACATTCCAATGTTAGGCAATGGAGCATCTTGCTGCAAATTAATATCATGCACTATTTCCTTTTTGGGTGGTAGACCTTTAGGTTCTTGAAACAAGATATCATATTCTGAAACAAATTTTTCTAAATACATTGGTTTTATCATTTATTTTCCTTTACAACCATCAGTAAAAATTGTTTACATGAATTTACAATTCATTTCGTCTGCCCTGAGTTTATGAGAGTATAATTATTCTCGAGCTTATGATCCCTTACAATATATTCGACTCCATATTTAACGAGTAGATACTTGTTCACAGCTCTATAGAAAATAGATTTTCTATCATACAATTAAGGACTTCCTAAAACAATTCCACATATATCCAAAGGAACTATATCTAACTCAACCTCATCTACAAATGTTGACCCAAAATAAAACTTAAGTTTACATTGTCTAGTCACTTGTAGCTATGCTTTATCACATAACCAACCTAATGGGTATGGCTTCTAGTGAGGTGTAGTCAGTAATCCCAACTTCTTTACAATTACTTCAGAAATTAAATTTACTTGTGAGCCACTATCAAACAATGTATCAATCTTTTGATGCTTGGAAATAACTCGAATATGAAAAAGCTCATGTCTTTTTCTCTCATTTTCTTCATTATCAATAGATTGTGTAAAATTACTAGTAGATGCTTCAGAATTTTTACCTTTTGTACCTATGGCTGCGTTGTTGCTTCATATCCTGAGTCTAACCCCAAATCCTTTTGAATAGTTGCAGCAGTCTTCTTCTTTTTGCCCTCGAACTTCTTAGGTCTTAGCTCCAGATGTAGAATCCAGCAGTGCTCATCATCATGCCCATCCTTCTTACAGTGAGTGCATGAAGACTTTCTTTTCTGTACAGAGTTTGTCTTCCTTTCTTTCCATTTTTGTTTTCTTTTCTCCTTATTTTTTCTTGCAGTGGGTTGGGATGATCCCCCAACTTCTGGGTTCCCATTCTCACCTCTAGCTTCTGATGTGTAGCCTAAACGGACACCTCATCTATACTAGTGGGATTA
Organism: Pinus taeda; assembly: GCA_000404065.3. Classification (NCBI taxonomy): domain Eukaryota; kingdom Viridiplantae; phylum Streptophyta; class Pinopsida; order Pinales; family Pinaceae; genus Pinus; species Pinus taeda. The sequence continues at coordinate 192,447 of APFE031362844.1, forward strand.
AACATGAGGATAGTGTGCCTCATGTAGCTATGTAGACCACCTATGTACTTCAACAGAGTCTTAGGTGGGTCTAATGAAATTCCTATAATCAAAGCTCTTTTCCTAAATTCTTGGGTGCAACCTTGTACACTTTTCCCTTTCAATTGGTGAAGAGTTTTCCAGCTCATCATGGCTTGCTGCATGTAAGCTAGTGGATAGAACTGCTTTTTGATTGCATAAACAAATTCACTCCAGACAGAAAGAATCTTACCATGTTTCTTCATGTTAGCTTGTGTCCTTCCTTCCCACCATACCAAGGCAGTGCCTCCAAGGCGTAGGTTGGCTAGCTGAATCTTACTTTTGTCTGAGTCAATGCTTTGCATTCTGCAATAAAAATCAATCTATCTTATCCAATTATCCAACTTCTCTGCATTCAACTCTCCATCATATATCGGTAAATCAAATTTAACATCTAATTTAATCAAATATGTCTTCTTTTTTACTTTCAAGGTTATTAGGAGGTGTGAGAAATTGTTCTTCTTTCCCTTTGCCTTTAGAGTTGTCATGGAGGAGAGATTCTTCTACTCCTTTATCTTGTTTGGAGCTTGATGAATCTTCATCTTTATGTTTCCTAAAGTCCCTATACATTTCCTCCACCATTGACTTCAGGATCATAAAACTATCCATGAACTAGGAATCGATTCCAAGGGATTTTCTTCTAACATTTTCCTCTTGGAATAGACTCTTCCAATTTACGGGTTAGTTTCAACCAACTCTCCTTCTCCTAATTTAAGCTTTGATCTAGTTAGTATTCAACAACAAAATCCAGCACAAGCTTGTCTAACCTTAATAACCTAGGAGCTTTGATACCACTTGATCTAAAATCACCCGTAATGCCTCATAGAATTAATTAAGGTATTACAGATTCATGTGCTGGGGTGTGCCTATGTTATTTTATGGAACGGATCGATAAGATTGCGAAAAACACAAAAACTGAAACAGTAACAGAAACATAGTAAGCAAACACATAAAACACAACAAGCTTAATAAGGAGTTCACCCAATCCTCCTGGGCTACGTCTCTTGGCCCAGCCTTCAGTGGTGGCCTTTCTATTGTGTCTCAAAAGTAGAGTTTTACAATAATGAGCTCAATTTGAGTCTCACTTAATAGATGATGATCAGTAGGATTGTACTTGGATCCCCCAAGTCTCTAGAGTACACAGACTCCCCTTATTGAATCTCGACCTCAACTAGTCATAGTGGTATGAGTCCAATCTAGTCCTCAATACTTGACAGGTATACACAGAAGAGTTGCTTGAACCTCTAAGCCTTCTCTGGAGTTCACAGACTCTTGGACTCTCTTTATCATTGTCTGCTCAATGCTGCCTTTGCTCTATAGGTCAACTCGGCGTCTCTGTTCTCTGCAATTTTGTTCTTTCTCTCCTTTCGTCTTTTTGCTTCTCTCTCTTTCTATATGCTTTTCTCTCTGTCTATTCGTGGCTTAAAGCCAATCTGCTCCGTGACTTTTCGTTTCCGCTTCCCGGCTCCCTGGATCTCCTACCTCTGTCCACTTGAATTCCCCTGCTCTGTGTCATCATCACTGTGTAACGCTTCACAGAGAGGTGGCCACCTGTTTCCTCACAAACTGAGTGTCAGTTCTCTTTGAACAACAGTTATTTCTGTTGCTCCAAGATTGCCAGCGAAATTGATTCCTCTGCTAACTCATCGGTCATACCGGACGTCAAATCTCATGTGACTCAGCCTATTTCCCAGTTGAATCCGGTCTTCCATCGATCATTTCTTCGTCGTTCATCTGGAGCCTCCAGATCCTACAATCTCCATCCATATCGGGCAAGTAAGTAGCATGACCTTTACCCGTCTGATGTGAGTGGTTTTCTCTCTCATCCGACGGACACATGTCACCCAGTGTATGGCATTGGGTGGGACTCGATCGAACTCGTTTACCGCTTGAATTCCTTCCAATATCCTATTGGTTTTAGTATGGGACCCGCCTTCTGACGGAATCAACGATTTCCATACGGTTTTATGCTTTCCTCGTGACCAAGCGCTTGGGGGATTTCCTTCACTGACAGGGACACCCTGCGATACGTGGTTACCTCGCCACGTGAATATTTCAGCACCCATTTCTAAGTATTTGGACAAGTATAAGAATAATCCATTAGAAAACTACATTTACTGTGATGGAGATAAAGAAGAAAAGACAATAAAGAAATATTAAACAGTGGTAACAACTCAACATTTAGGACAACATCCAAATTTTCCTTAATGCATCATGCCTCCAACAAGAGATCTACGCGTGATCTCCCTTCCCAGAGAAAAGCCAAGAAATAGGATGGAATTACCAGAAAGAAGGTTAGAGCCAAATAATAGCACACCTAAATTCAAGGATGGTGTCGTTTAGAGTGATCTTCAGTTTTTGCATTACAAAATAGTCATAGATCCAGAACCCTCTAAATTCACTAAAATGCAAAACTATGGTAATTATCATTCAGTTTGTATAGCCCAGAACATAGATGACTTAGCCAAGGAAGTGGTTGAAGTCAAAGAACATGTCAAGAAAATCCACCAGAGCATTGATACAATGCATTCTTCTCAAGACATATATGAAAATCAGCTCAGGATAATCAATGATCAACTAGGAGTAATAAGTAGAGTTGTAACTAGCTTTGAAGCATCTATGGTTAAGTCTAACAGTCTATGGTTAAGTAGAGTTGTAACTAGCTTTGAAGCATCTATTGGAAATTCACAACAACTTTCACTTAAAATGATGGATAGAAATGATAGCAAGTTATCTGCTTTAGTTTAAGGCACTAACTTAGATCGCGAAAAGCTAGATCTATTAAAACAAAAAATTGAAAATTTACGTATTATAGAAATCAAGATGGCAAGTCAGTCAGGAGGTGAAGGTTCATCAAATCCTCCAAAAAACAAAAGGAATGAAAAATTTAATTTTTCAAACAAAAATGCAAGAACAACAAGATTTGATATTGGATCACAATCAAAGAACAATCATTTTAACACATGGATACAAAATCTTGCTTCTACATAATTCAATTATGATCCATCCTCTACACTCAAGTTTTGATAAGCAGGGGAATACTTTCTTTATAAATTTTGATTGCCTGACAAGGGATCAAACCATTATTCTTTTGCAAAAAGGTAAATGCTTGGGCATCACAAAAGAAAGTTGAGATAAAATCTTCATGGAAAGATATAGTAATCCTCATCACATGGAATTTAATTGGCAATGCAAGACTATGGTGGGAAGTAGTTAAAAAGGATGAACAGGTAGAAATCCTAGAAAGTGATGATCCACTCCAATAAATACTCATGGCTGTCTCCCATGAATTTTTGGGAGTCATATCTTCTGATAATGAGCACTTTGCCCAAATGTTTATGAGTCAAAAATTGTGCAGTCTAGATCTCCTATCAGAGTATTAGTGCACTATGAAAAATTTCTATTATAAGATTCTTGATCATCATAACACTGCATATCTTAGACATACATAGCATCTACGCTGGGTAAGATTCCAGAATTAGTTCATCAGTCACTTACTACCAGGCATATTTCTATTGATACATTATCATTAGCAGCTTTGCATTATCATATCCTCACAACATTGAAGAATGAATGTGCATCATATAAGACCAAGAAAAATGTCAAAAAACAGTTACATTTCAGTCATGTTATTTGTGATTCATTTTCAGAGACATATCATTTTGGATGTTATAAGAACACCTCCAAGAAGGGTTCACAAAGAAACCAAATTGATAAATGTCAATGCAAAACCAAGCAATATTCCTCTAGATCAAAGAAAAGATACTCATCACCAAAACAAAGATCCAGATTTATATTCAGAAAGAGGAATAAGCTAGCCAAACAAACAAAATGTTTTATCTGTGGAAAGCTTGGTCATTGGGAAAAATAATTGTCCCAATAGAGAAAAGAAAAAGATTCAAAAGAAAATTTCTTCTATATTTAAATCGGCACATGATCTAGCAGAATGGGATCTATTTTGTCAATCTGATTCTGACTTTGAATGCTTTTCTGTTACTCAAACATACAGTTCCTCAGATCTAGATGAAGATTTCAGACAACTCTGTTTATATGATAATCAGAGTGATTGTACATATATTTCTGATTGTTTAATGTTCTCCCCCTCTACTCTTAAACAACAGGTGGAAGAATTAGAAAGACATAAAGCATCCCTACATCCCAGTTTACTCATACGCAGAAGAAGAATACAAAAAAAAATAAAAATAGATCATTTGAAAAATGGTCTCCCTCAAAAAGAAGACCTCATGTTTTGCATTCCCTAGCCAACTTTCCTGATATACTTCCATACACTAAGACTGTACAAATATTCTTGGGATGCTTGAATTATATAAGGCAGTTCTATCCTGAACAAGCAAAAGAGACAAAAGTTCTACAACATCGGCTAAAAAAGGGAAGCATTTGGACTGATAAAATGACTCAAGTAGTCAAAAATATCAAACAAAAGATTTAGCAACTGCCACCTCTCACTCTTCCTCAAGAAGATCTTCCTTTTATACTAGAAACAAATGCATCAGATTGTTGTTGGGGGGCAATTCTTTTACAAAAACATGGGAAAAGAGAAGAAGTTTGTGCTTATACTTTAGTTACATTTTCTAGTCCAGAACTAAATTATCCAACTTCATGCAAAGAAATACTTGTTGTTAAGAAAGGAATTAAGAGATTCGGGTTATTTCTTAAGAGCACTCATTTCACAATCAAGACCGACCTCAGGCATATGAAAGGAATGCTCCAGAACAAAGGACTTCTAGAACAAGGTAACTCTAGAATCATGAGGTGGGCTCTTTGGCTAGATGGCTATGACTTTGATATAATTTATAAAGCAGGCAAGGAAAATTATCTTGTTGATCTGATGACAAGAGAAGGGTCAAAGAAATCAGAGGAAATGGTAATCAAGAAATTTGAGATTGGAGAGAGCTCATCCTCCTCAAAAATATCTTGTGTTGAATTATGTCCCCAGTGTCATTATTCATTTTCCATAGATTGCCTTTTATTTAAAATTAGAATATTACCTACTGAAATTCAAAAGGTAATTATCGAAAAATGGTTCTGCACCATTGATGCCAAGATGGGTTACAGTCTTCCTCTTGCCAATGTAAATAATGTTCATATTTATTTTGGTTCAATTATGCATTCACATAGAAGAATTGTATATAATTTTGATCCAGCTTTGAATTGATCAGATTACTACTGTATTCTTCAAACTGCCTGAATCTATGAAAGAGTATCTGTAATTATGTATTGTGAAGATGTTGCTTCTCCATTTTCTTTATGGAGCAACTGGATGAATTTGTTAATGGCTTCATTTTCCCCATGAAAAGAAGACCAGGGAAGGCTAATTCAGTTTAAAGCTCTATCAATACTCCACCAGGACATGAAAGATGGGGCTGAGAGATATGACATATTTGAGTTTGATTTGTTGTACAAAGGAATAGACCTAATAGAGATTGAATATGGTTCTTTTAGAATGCAATTAAATTACTTTGGAGAAGTCGGAATCCCTCCAAGTTCTTTAGATCCACACATGGGATTCTTTGCTTTTTTTGCCAGCTTTGGTAGTGAACCGCCATGGTTGCAAAATCTGTCAAGATTAGATTTAGACAGGTTTGTAGAAGAATATGATTCTAGTCCTGACAATAGTGATTATGACACAGACCGAAATCCTAAAGGTGAATGGTAATATTTTAAGATCCTCTATATATAACATGATTACAATAAATAATTTAGGCTTTCGTGGGTTCCCCTTGTCAGGAATCTCCACTTTGTATCCTATCAATTTACTTTCCGTAAATATTCTACTTTATGGTACAGGCTTTTGTGGGTTCCCCTTGTCAAGAATCTCCACTTTGTATCCTATCAGTTTACTTTCCGTAAATATTCTAATTTATGGTACAAGATTTTGTGGGTTCCCCTTGTCAGGAATCTCCACTTTGTATCATATCAGTTTACTTTCTGTAATAATCTACTTTACTGTAACAAGCTTTCGTGGGTTCCCCTCATCAAGAATCTCCACTTTATCTCATATCATGTTACTATTGAAATCTTGAGGAAAGATCTGGAAGGGAAAAAGGGATGTTTGGGAGACTTCTTGGTTTTCCTATATAGGGAAGCGAGAGCCTTTGTCCAAGACATCTTTTATTTCATGGAGATTTGCATATAATAGAAGCTTTGCATTTTGTTCCCGATCTCTGTCCTGAATATTTGGCTCTGCGTTTTGTTCCCGATCTCTGTCCTAAATCTTTGTTTTGTGTTCATATAATAGAATCTCTACATTGCTTTTTGTTCCCGTAGAAGCTCTGCATTACTTTTTGTTCCTGTTTTCATTTAGCGCTAATCGCGCATCAGAAACTACCTCTATTTCTGGATTTGACCTCTTGTTTGTCAATTTGTGCCAGTGCACAGTTACCATGGGCCAACGGTCTACGCGCTTTTACTAAGGGTCCTCATTGCTCCGTGCTGATCACAAATTGCCATTGTTTAGAGGTTGTTTCTGATAAGCTTGACATCCATATGACTTTGAAACTTTGGCATGAGTTTTTACAGAGTTCGGGAAACTTTTTAGAGAGTTTAAGGATCCAATTCGGATCAAATAGCCAAGAAGATATTCCAGTCACATGTCAAAACTTGTTCTAGAGTATTGAACAGTCTCGTAGCTGAGTTTTCTCCATCATCTCACCTTGTATCTGAAAAGGGGGGAAATGATGGTCATCTACAAGCTTCAAAGTCACATCAAGCGAGCTTGAGCCACAACCTGCCATACTAGATTCAGAGTTGTAGCCAGAGGCAAAGATACCCCTGAGCATGCCCTCAGTCGGTGATACCTCTTCAAAGAATTGGGGACACTTCCTCTAGCAGAAGACTTCAACTTCTTGCCAATTTCGAAAGAGTTCCATGAATTGCATTAAGCATTCCAAAGTTTTTGGTCATCCTTAAACCATCACAGGCTAAGACTTTCCTTTTCAGGTTGAGGTTCTCCCTTTTATCCGGGGTGAGACCTCCCTTTCATGGTTGAAGGTTTTCCTCTTCAAAACATTAGGAGCACTTCCTCTAGCAAAAGACCTGAGCTTCATGCCAGACTTGGAAGAGTTCCAGGAACTGCACTAAGTGTTCCAGTGTTAGTGGTCATCCTTAAACCATCGCCCTTTATACCAACATTTTAGATAGCACATTCAGCCTAGTGTTGCCATGCATTTTTGCACATTTTGTATTATAGCTCTCTACTTGGACTCATACATAACCCTTTGGATTAAGGGGGGGAATGTTGGACACCTAATCCTCTAAGTGTTGGTGTGGAAGCTAAACAGCCAAAAGGAGTCCAAGAGACCACTTGGAATATGAATCCAAAGGTCACACCATGTACTATAAATGTATATCATTTGTTAATAGTAAATGTACTCTCCTATTTATCTTTCCTATGTTGTTGCAACCATGTGTATGTTTAACAATAATGTATACCTTTTTCTTATAGTTTTGCACTTGATCGAGTACTAGTTGATTGAAATTGTTATATGTCTAAAAGGATTGAAGGCATGAAAGATTACTTGAACACACTTTGTACATTGCCAAGGGTTATTTAATGAAGTATGAATACCTCATATGGAAACTATAATTCGTAAAATATCACATAGATCCTCATATCATTAAGAATGTGGTCTAAGTAAACATGTGGCAAATGTTTTAAATGGTGAACATGGTGTATATGTTAGGGTTTGAGTTTGGCATGTATGGGATTGATATGCTTAAAACCTTCACATGGTGGGATATGCCCTACCCATGATATCATGTAAGAGTTATGCATTAAACATTGTATTAATGATATGATTGGTCATAAACTTAGGGTGGTGTGATACACCCCATGTTAATGTTAGATGTGTTAAATGATTTATGACAAATAAGATTGACAATGATTTGGTTGACATGGAAATGTACCCTCCATGCATTAAATTTGGAAGAGATGGTGCATTTAGATCGTCGGCTTTGTAGTTGGCTTGTCTTGGAATTAATTATTTTCCATTTCAAAACATAATTTCCCATGTTAATGTTATACGTGTTAAATGATTTATGACAAATAAGATTGCCAATGTTTTGGTTGATATGGAAATGGTGTAGCCTCCATGCATTAAATTTAGAATAGATGGTGCATTTAGATCACCAGCTTTGTAGTTGGCTTGTCTTGGAATTAGCTATTTTCCATTTCAAAACACAAGCTCGAGTATTTCTTGATTATTCGAAAATCTTTGTCATTGTTGACATTCTATTCTATAGATAATTTGGAATTGTTTTGTCCCTGGTAGTTGCTCGACTACATACAGAGGCTTATAAGTTCAACTCATAGTATTCTTTGATTGGTCATAGGTTAGTCCTTTCGCAATATTACAGCTCTAGTTTTTTTTTGCTATTGAATGATAATTTGGCCTAAACATAGTATGAACAATTAGCTACTTGAATTCCCCTACTTCTTTTTCTCACTCATAAAATAAATGATGTGTTTTTCTTTTTCTCACTCATAAAATAAATGATGTGTTTTTAAAAGACTGGACTTTTTATGATGGGTTTTCCCTGTTAATGTCAAAATGATATCGATATATGTTGTTGTATCCATGTTTTCTCTACATAGTTTGATACTCTCAATTTTTGTAAACTTTTGGATGTCAAAATGGGAATGACCAAGTGTGGGTAGTTTCAATTGGTTGTAAAAAAAGGTTTAAAATGCATGGTCTCTGAAAACTTGGTTCAAAATGCAATATTATGAAGATTAATATTCATGGGTCCTCATTGATCATGGGTTTGACGTTTTATTTTATATATATATATATATATATATATTGAAATGTGTTGGTTTAAGGACAAAACCCTATATTGAATACTTTTGACAAATTATGATACTATGATACGACTTACAAGTTAGAGAAATGTTTGAACTGTGTTAAAGTATATGGTTTCAATTTGAACCTAGATTATAATCCAAGTCAAGGATAAAATTTATTTAGTAGATACTTATGTTAACCCTTGATTATAAGTTGAAACAAACAAAATAATATTAGTACAAAATAATATGATTGTTTAAAAGTTTGCTTTCAAAAGGAAAGGCGTATGAGTTCTTAACTTGAATTCTGGATAATGTATACCATGAATATGATTTATAGTCTTCAATTTGAAGTGAATATGCTAATTATGTTTTAATGAAACTAGGGATAAAATCTAATTCGCACTTTAAGAAAACACCATTCTTTACCTAACAATATTTGCACCTTTCTTGCACTTGACCATATAATATTTGGTTGTTAAGGAATAATAATAAGATGTCAAAGCATAATATACATCTCAAAACCTAGATTTTCACGAATATTTTTCACATATTATATCTTTATGAAAAGAATTATATACATATTTTAACTCTAAAATAACTCTATTATATCTCTATGAAAAGAATTATATATATATATTAACTCTAAAATAACTCTAATATATCAGGGAATAATTAAATGAAGGGTTTGAACCCTTAACTTCGAGATTTCATATCATCTCATATTTTCACTTTACATATATATTTCCATATGAAAATAATTGTTTGAAGTTCTTGATCATGTAAATTGATACCACATGACCATTCATATTATAAAAGGATCATGATTAATTCCTTTCACACTTTCACACTTCATTAACAAATCCCTTTCCCTTATTATTGTTAAAGCATTATCACCATTGTTTATTAAAGGATAAATATGGCTTGTTTATGAGATGGAATGAATGGTAGATGTAAAGATTTGAGACTATTGTTTAATTTTGTTGATGTCATGAAATACAAGGAGGATATACAAATCAACAAAGTTACATGTGTTGTCATATTGTTTTCATGAAATTTCCCTTTATCATATCCATTTAATGCTTGATATTTGTATTATGATGTGGGTTATGTTTAACCTATTTAACACAAAATAGTAATGTGTATATTGCATTTAGTATTATATTTTTTTCCCATTGATTATGTATGGATGTACAGATGAGCTTTTTCAGCAGAGGTAGCAAGTAAAGTAGAAGAGGCATATGATGAAGGTTAAACATAGTTTGTCAAGAGGGTAGAAACAAGAGAATAAGGTTATTAATTCACTTTCATGCTAGTTTTGAAGAGTTCAACTAGATTATACAAACTAGCCACATTGATCTTGTAGGACATCCTATATTGTGTCATCCCTTTGCTCAACCTACTAACCAATTGTAGTTGCATCCACTTGGATATTCCTAAACCCACTCGACACCCTATGCAAGAAGATGGATGAGATAACAACCATGTACAACCTCCCTCTGGTATTGTTCATTGACCCACAAATTTTAGAAATACCCCTATTGCACCAACTCCTTATCATATTATCCCTTTTATTGCTTGATTTGCCCACACTCCTTGTAGAAATGACAAACAACCCCTCCCTATATACAAACAAGACAAAACAAAGAAGCCACATCGAATTTCTTCTTATAATCTCTCATTGAGACATCAACAGCCAAGATTAAAACATAATCGATGGCTAAGATTAACTAAAACTCAATCCATGTCTTATTTTAGAAGACTCTCACCATGACTTAATTAATACCAGTTAATTAATCATATTTCCTAAGTTTAGACTTAGGAAACATTAAAAAATGATTAATTATTTTAATTAAGTCATATATAGGTGGAATTTCCATAAACTATTTATGGGTTTTGTATAATACATGTATTCTTGCCTCTCCACCAAATTTTGTGGCTAGAATACATCCGATGCTACAAAAACTATCACTTCCTCTTAGCGAGGAATTTGTTCTAGCCCTACAATCCATTGAAGCAACACCTTGTCTCTGCACCACCTCCTGTCACGTTGTTGATGTATGGATTCTCTTCCCATCACTACTGTGCAACTCTGATATGAGTTTCATTTGTGTTGTTGTTGTCCCTATTGAATTGTTGTCAACTACTGCATTGGCACTGCAACTCCCTCTCATTTGTTGCTGCTGCAACTGAGAATCCATTTGTTTCTTCTACTGAAACGGGTTCTCCACCATACCCATTTATTCCCTGAACTGGATGAACTTAGATCTCCCTAGAGATTTTGTGAGTATGTATGTTACCTAATCTCTTGTGGGAACATATTGCAGCTAGATTGCCCCATGTTGAATGCAGACTCCGATGAAATGACATTTGATATCAATGTGCTTTGACCTATCATGAAATATTGGATTCTCATAGAGTTTTATGATACTCTGATTATCACAGTAAACACTGATCGCTTCCACCTTCTTCCTAAACAAACTCACGAGCATATTCCTAATCCATATAGCTTCACACATAGTTGTGCTGGATTCCATATATTCAACTTCTACTGAGCTCAGTGCTATTGACTTTTGCTTCATGTTGCACCAAGAGACCATCCCTGATCCAACACTAAAGAAGTACCCGAAGGTAATTTTCCTGTCCACTGAACTACCTACCCAATCTGCATCTATGAATTTGAATTATCTGACGTCATCTCCTGTATTTCCACCCATATCCGACTGTTCTAACCACATATCTAAGAATGTGCCTAGTTTCTGCCCAATGTGCCCTTTCAGTTCTACCATGAACTGACTAAGGGTATTGACAGCGAAACAAATGTTTGGCCTAATGTTAACCAGATACATGAGCGACTCGATGAGTTGTCTGTACAAGGTGGTGTCGACTCCCTTGTCCCGTGATGCATCTATCTTCTTCCAATTGGCGATCATGGGCGTCATCATGGGCCAGTAATCCTGCATTCTAATCTGAACCTCTTCAAAATATTTATAGTGTATCTCCCTTTCCCAAGGAAAATATCCCCATTCTTCTGTCATACTTCCAATCCTAGAAAATAGTGCATTACCCCATATCCTTCATGTCGAATTATGCTTCAAGTTTCCTTTTGCAGTCCTTTATAAGCCTTGATGATCCTGTCAGAAACGGGTCATCTACTTACAAAACCAGAATGAGAGGCTCATTCTACACCTGTTGAAAGTGCTGGAAATTCGTCAACTAAAGGGATCTCCTTGATATGAAGTCCCAACTAGACCTCACATTGTTTGGTATAGGAGTCCCATTCGGTATAAAGGCTTGGGTGCCATATACTCATAGATCTACCTTGACTCTAGCTGTCAACACATGAGAGTGTTACGCTGGTATCTTAAAACAACAAGGTAAGTGTATCTAGTGAGTGCGTAATGTAACTGTGTCAAGGTTCTCTTATTACAAAAAGGGGAGAAAAGTGAGCCTCTAAGTGAGAGATAATAGTACCACCCAGGAAGAGACACATGCGAACCAAGAATGGTCTATCCAGCATCTAGCAGAATAGTACACAGTGAACGCAACAGTTGTTAAAACCAAAGTAAAATGGAAGACCCATCCTCCATCCATTAGAGTAGTCCAAAATGGATGTGATGGTTGTTATAACCAATAAGCGAGGAAGGTCTGTCTAATATCCTGCGGAGTAGTCCACAAGGATAAGACAACAGTGATAACCAATACAACACATTCCCAACAAGATAAGTACTAAAACAACCAAAATATTTCAACTATCTTAGTACATGTGAAACGAACATGAATTTCAAATGCCGAAAGGATAGTCTTACAAACATCTACAAAACATGCATAAAAACGTGTTGGCCTAAATAGGCTTCTAAATTAAGAAAAAGTTCCAAGACTCATATGTACATCATACATCACTAGCCCCAATACTGGGACATTAGAGCCACTCCTCACTGATCAAAGAACTGGCTGAAAACTCTCTATGCTTTGTGGGAGGAGCCAAGGTGAAAAGTGCTTGCTCATACAATGGAAGGGGTATATGTAGCCAAGGGTGATGCTTGACCCTTGTGACTCTCGGACTATCCTCATGACCATTCAACTTCCTATGACCTTTCAACTGACATGACTCTTCATCTTCATTGTGTGTCCATTAGACTTTCGCTTTACATTACATTTGGCTACAACATATATGGCCCATAGTAGTGATGTGGCCTTGACAACTCATGACACAACTTGACATGACACTATTGACACGGACTGGTTGGCTTTGGTGGAAAAGTCAAGTTGTTGTTGTTGTTGTTGAGTGATGGATGTGTTCTTGGATGTTTTCTCTTCTCCTCTACATAGCTTGATCCTGCGAGGTCTTCAATGATCTTGGTCTTGTAAGATGGTTGTATGCATGTGTTCCCTTCGCTTGTTCTTTGATGACCTTTTTTCGTCCATACCACTGAAAATAAGTCTTCTGGCATGTGCTTTCCTTCTCGATCTCATTCGTCGTCTCGCCATGATCTATCAATGTATCTGCTCCTGCAATTCACTTATGACAGGACAACATCAAATCCAAAACCTCATAATCTAAGATGATGCATTGTTTTCCATAGACCGAGCCCGGATAAATGACAGCTTGGGGAAGAGGGCCCAGGAACTACGCATTGCACAGTTCCAAGTGATAGGGAGGGAGACTATTCACTAAGACTGCACAAAGCGCAACTTAGGCTTGACTAAGGAACTCCAGGGCATAGTCCTCACTGTTAGGGAAAACTACGCAGTAGCCATTGGGAGGCAGGATTGTGTGGTTGAGGTCAACAGAGGTAGCTGCAAGGTTGGACCCTGGGCACCTCTAAGTGAAAATAAGACAAGGTATCAAAGGGACCAAAGAGGATAACTGTGTGCAATTTCTAGGAGTAGTGAGTCCTCGTTGAGGGAAGTGACGCAACAAAAGCCGCATCTACCCACATTATGCAAATAAAATTGCATGTCACACTATGTCTCAAGAATATTAATATTCCTATCTAGTAAAACTTTCTTAACCCAAGGTTGAATGCTTTTAATGAAATGCTTAAGTGGAAGCTAGTTAATCACATGTTAATCAGATTATACCCGTGGATTTTCTTACCATCCTATCCATAACAAACTTGACCAATCATCATCAACCACGTGTCGCACAACTGACATATTTATTTCAACACTTGAATTTTGGGCACTCCAAATTACCATCGTTGATCTATCCTATCTGATCCAACGGCTATCGTGATGTATCACGCGCCAACTAGCCCGACCAATCTCCACCGTATATTTCATTTAACTCAATCCAAAGATGATCGTGTAATCTCGTGTGATTACTAGCACGATACATAACAAGTAAAGATTGCATGAGATAAGCAGTTTTGCTTCCCCACCGATGTGCTACATGTCAACCCCTCGGGTTAATTGCGTGAATTTGTAAAATATTGTTTACCATTTGAGACCGCGTGAGGTACTACTTATCGTTGTCATAGACCGCTCCATTATTCTGATGTCACTTGGCTTAATCTGATACCTTCACTTCTTGACTTTATTTTGCGCTATAAGATCTCTGCCGATCCTATTCTATCAATCTTGTCCATTGATCTGACTGATCCAATGGTTCCTGTGCATGGTTACTTAATTTCTTCCTCCTTTCCTTTCTTCGTCTTTATGCAATTCCTCAGTGTTATGGTCTATTTATCCGACTCACCTATACAATTCTTTATGCATCTATCCTTTCTGAGATTATCCAATTACTTCTAATTGTTGTACTCCTTCTATGTGCATTTTCCTCTCTTTGTTCTTCTATGGTTTAGGTTTTCTCTAGGGTTTTTGGTCTTTGGTTGTTCTTCAGTGCAACTTCCTCCTGAACTTACTTCTACGTACTTTTAAGCGCTATCACATCTGAAATTCAACTTTGATCCTTCAATAGGATTCAAACGATCAAACCACTATCCTTCATTCTCCACCTCTGCATTCTGCTTTAATTCCACCTACATACTTATACTATGCATAAATTACTCTAATTCAAACACAATTTATAATTCCATTAATCAATACACACCACACAACTCAGGAATCGAATTCTCTATCTTTATAAACAATTATTTACATAATGAATCTCTCTCTCTGGCCTGATTTTCTAATCAGTGGCCTTTTTCCTTTCCTGTCTGTAGGCTTACAGTCAAACCCTATCTAATCTCTGAACTTTGATTCTCACTCTAACTCACTAACTATCTCTCTCTATGCCTTTTAGGCTTACATTTATACAAAAGGTTATGTAACCCATTTCGGTTCAGATCCTTAATCTTTTGAATTAAATCTTGAGTATCCTCTAAGTCCACTTTTGACTCAACTAATCCCTAAGGATCCTCTCTAGTTCCACAAACCATGAAACCAATTCCTAATCTAAGATTTACAATTGATTTTCAAATCTCTCAATCCCTATGGAATCTTAACTAGCCTAAATCTCTCATGTTCTCCAACATTCATGAACATTTACAAATAACCTCACAATATTTAATTAATTCCTATTATAAATTAAAATCATTCAAAAACATTAAAATTACATTAATTTAATTCTTTTGGGAACCAACTCCCTTAAAACATAAGACCCCCTATGTCTTACTAAAATACAATGTTGTTTCTGAGTCGGATGCTCCTGCGTTAGACTCCCAAGGTTGAAACATGCATGATCTCCAGATCATGTGCTACCAATATTTGCCCTCCTAGATCCCATACTTTGTTCTGTAATTTGTCTGAATGCTCTATTCCTTTGTTGTTGTTGTATGTTTGTTATCTTCTGTTTCATCTTCCTCTCCTTGTCAATTAGGTTCAAATTTTGATTGATAATTCTTCCTATTACTGTCAATCTCCTCCATCTTGACTGCTTCATCATTAATTGCCATATTTCTTCAATCTATATCTCCAGCATATCCTTGGGCTGGTACATACTCTGCCATTTGTTGTTGTACTCTGTCCACTCATCTTCAAACTGTTGTTCATTATCTTCTCTTTGAATTTGTCGGATTCTTACTACCACCCTTTCATCCTTACCCTCTTGTGACTTTCCAAACAACCTTTGTTCAATATATGTAAATTTACTTTCAAAAATTAAATGGTCCTCCAATTCCCCTTGTACTTGATTTCTCTCAAATACGTCACTATGATGTTCATCAATTCCAGCATATTTTCATTCCTCTTCTTTGACAACCCTCAATAATTGTCCTTCACTTCCTTGACTGATTCTGGCAGTCAATTTAATTTCTTGAAGCACGGTATCTTCATGCTTTTCTTTTTCCTCTTCAGCATGTTCGACTTGGCAACTTCTAGTCTTCTTAAGTTCTAAAACTGACACTTCAACTTGAAACATGTTTATCTCATTTTCATCAAATCCTATAATCATAAAACAATTATCAGAATTAAAAATATAAGGCCTCGTTACCTTCACTTTCTCTGGCAACATCTCTGTATGCTACTCTGATTTTTCCTCCTCTATCAGCACATCAGTATGTTGATTCAACCTCTCTAAAGAATTCTCCAAAGGACTCTTGAGATTGTCAACAAGTATATCTTCCACGCTATCTGCTTCAATGATGTCTTTTTGCTCTTGTCCACTGTAGTGAACTGCTTCCTCTAAAATCACACTGTCATACTCTGAGTTTTCCAACAAATATTCCAACAATTCAATTTCTCTTTGACACTTCATAAGTACTTCATTTTCACTTATAATTCCTGTGTTTATACACAAATTATCAGTTTGAAAATTACAAGGTTCAACAGTCTCAACTATTGCTTCACATATCAGTTCTTTAAGCTAAATTTCATCTCCTTCTTTCACAAGAAAGTGTTCCTGTGTTGTAACAGCTTCAAACATCAATGCTTTACTAAATTCTTTTTGTTGCAATAATTCACTACTTTTCTCATTCAGGAGACATTCTCCATCCTCTTTACTTCAGAGTATTTATCTTCTGAAAGATACTCTTCCATACTTTTGACAGCTTCAAAAGACTACTCATCTTCTGCAAAACCTGTAATCACATCAAAATTATTAGATTCAAAAATAGAAGGTTTCATATCCTCCTACTGATCTGAATTTGTCCAACAGTTTAGAAAATCATCAATAATTCCTTCTTCAGCAAAGTAAACTTATTGTTGTCTTGAATTCGCACAATGGTTCATAAGATCTTTCATAGATCTCTAGTCTTCATATTCACCTAGAACTTCACCCTGTTCTACTTAACAAATGGAAACGTCCATTTTCAACTCAACTTCTCTGAGTTCTTCATACTTCAATTTAGCATTCATTACCCATTCAAGCTTCATCAGCTCTTCTGCTAACTGCATATTCACCTGTTGATTTCTCTTCTCTTGTAGCCTCTGCCACTTTACTTTCTTCCTCATGACATAACCATGCTTCTAGTCTTCTTTATTTATCTGCAACATCTCCATCAATAACTCAAGATGAACTACAATTTCAACCTTCTCCCTCTCATATTCTTCTTCACTTAATTGTCTCTGTAGGCCATTTGCCTTGGCATCCTCTTTCTTCACCTTTCTTCTACTATGGTCTTTCTCAAAACCTTTGTTATCTCTGTTATGACTATCAGTAGTCATCTCCTTCTCTATCTTCATGAGTTCCTCACTCACTTACTATGAACTGTATTAAAGCCTCTGCAACAACAATTCCTCCCTGATGTCACTTACCTCACAAATATTTCCTCTGTACTTGGTCTTTTGTCAAGCACTTGGTTCTCTATTCTCTCGAACCTCTTTGAGCCCTTCTCTCTTCTCCTTCTAAGCTTCAACTCATCTGCACATTTTAAGAACACAACTATCCTCTTGTATTTCAATCACAAATGAAATACTAGGTTCTGTCCACCTCTTCTTTCACTCAAAAATTCTTACTAGCTTCCTTTATTACTGCTTCTTTTCTTTTGCTGAGATACCTTCTTTTGTCTACAACCTGAATTCTGCAACCACAATCTTCAAAGCAAATTAAAACAAAAACATATCATCTCACCTTCAAGATCTCTGCATGATCTTGTTCTACCATTCACATGCACTTTGAATGGATTGTTCTTTGTTTCTTTGCATCTACAAATTCTGCTACACTTTATCTCTGTGTGCCTACTGTTTGTCAAATTTAAAATCTGATCTCCTCTTCCTTGTATACATACCTCTAAAACATAACTCTATTCTAAATTTCTCAAAGAATTTTTCACGTGGAATTTCCTTGTTAAGCTCTAATACCAAAAATGATGCAGCAAAAGCCGCATCTACCCACATTATGCAAATAAAATTATGTGTCACACTATGTCTCAGGAACTTTAATATTCCTGCTTAGTAAAACCTTCTTAACCCAAGGTTGAATGCTTTTAATTAAATTCTTTAGTAAAAGTTATTTAATCACACGTTAATCGAGTTATACTTGTGGATTTTCTTACCACCTGATCCACAACAAACCTGACCAATCACTGTTAACCACATGTTGCACGACTGACGTATTTATTTCAATGCTTGACTTTTGGGTGCTCCAAATTACCATCGTCGATCTGTCCTGTTTGATCCAATGGCTATTGCGATGTATCACACATCAACTAGCCTAGTCTATCTCCACCATATATTTCATTTACCTCAATCCAACGATGATCGTGTAATCTCGCATGATTACTAGCACAATACATAGCAGGTCGAGAGCGTGCAAGATAAGCAATTTTGCTTCCCCACCGATGTGCTACGTGTCAACCCCTCAGGTTAATCATGTGAATTTTTAAAATATCATTTACCATTTTGAGACCGCGCGAGATACTACTTACCATTGTCGTAGACCGCTCCATTATTCTGCTGTCACTTGGATTAATCGGGTCCCTTCACTTCTTGACTTTATTTTGCCCTATAAGATCTCTGTTGATCCTATTCCATCAATCTTGTCCATTAATCTGACTGATCCAATAGTTCTTGTGCACGCTTACTTCATTTCTTTGTCCTTTCCTTTCTTCATCTTTATGCAATTCCTCAGTGTTATGGTCTATTCATCCGACTCGCCTATATGATTTTTGTGCATATATCCTTTCTGAGATTAATCAATCACTTCTAATTGTTGTACTCCTTCTTTGTGCACTTTCCTCTCTCTGTTCTTCTATGCTTTAGGTTTTCTCTAGGGTTTCTAGTCTTTGGTTGTTCTTCAGTGCAACTTCCTCACGAACTTACTTCCACGTACTTTTAAGCGCTATCACATCTGAACTTCAACTTTGATCCTTCAATCGGATTCAAACGATCATACCACTATCCTTCATTCTCCACCTCTACGTTCTGCTTTAATTCCACCTGCATGCATATGCTCTGCAGAAACTACTCTAACTCACACACAATATATAATTCCATTAATCAATACACACCACACAACTCAAGAATCGAATTCTCTATCTTTATAAACAATTATTTACATAATGAATCTCTCTCTGGCCTAATTTTCTAATCAGTAGCCTTTTTCCTTTCCTTCCCGTAGGCTTACAGTCAAATCCTATCTAATCTCTGAACTCTAATTCTCACTCTAACTCACTAACTAACTCTCTCTATGCCTTTTAGGCTTACATTTATACAAAAGGTTCTATAACCCATTTTGGTTCAAATCCTTATTCTTTTGAACTAAATCTTGAATATCCTTTAAGTCCACTTTTGACTCAACTAATCCCTAAGGATCCTCTCTAGTTCCACAAACCATGAAACCAATTCCTAATCTAAGATTTACAATTGATTTTCAAATCTCTCAATCCCTATGGAATCTTAACTAGCCTAAATCTCTCATGTTCTCCAACATTTAGGAACATTTACAAATATCCTCACAATATTTAATTAATTCCTATTCTAAATTAAAATAATTAAAAAACATTAAAATTACATAAATTTAATTCTTTTGGGAGCCAACTCCCTTAAAACACATTATCCCCTATGTCTTACTAAAATACAATGATATTTCTGAGCTGGATGCTCCTGCATCAGGAAGACACTAGGAGGACAACTCTGTACAGTTATGGGAGGCAAAGCAGGTTCAGGTATCTGCACATTTTGAGGTTTTAGCAGGCAGGGTGGAGGCTTAATGACTCATCTTGTGAAGTGCGCAGTTCAAGTCAGGCTTTGAGTCAGTTTATGCGCACTTTTGGGAAGGAAAGCAGACTGCTCACCTCTGGGATTGCGCAGTGCAACTGTCTTGGGGGGCAGCCTCAAGCACTGCGTAGTTCCAAGAAATAGAATAGCATCACTTAGGGATGATACTATACAATGCATCTCAGTCAGGGTCCGGTGAAGTGGATTTGTTCAGTCGAAAGAATTTTCAGGAAAATAGTTAAGTGTGGGAGGTAATTGAACATTTGAGGACTCGACATTGTGATCACAAACTTAGCATACTTCGACAACATAGACCACCGAGACAACAAGACAAATAATTTCCTTTTGTGAGACTGTCTAGAGTTAAAAGAAACAAGTGTGACACTTGGGATATGTTAGCGCTTGGAATTCACCTAGGCTGAGATAGACAAACTCTCAAGGCTACATCAAACCATTTCACCTCGTAGCTAGCCCTACGAGGTATGAGAAGGCTCTCTCGGGTCAGATTCGGTAGATCTTTCAATATGATAAGCTGACCAATTAAGATCAAAGATATTAGGCTAGTAAATTGATAAGGGGGGTTGATTTAAAGATTTTTGGGTTTTTTGGTGGCAATTGGAGGGAGTGCAATTCAGGGTGCGGGGATTGAGCACAGTTTTTGCAGGGGGATCTTTGGGGCAAGGTAAGAGTGAGCGCTGATGCCTTAATCTGAGATGGATGATCAGGGATGATAGAGAAGGAGCTAAAGAGGGCAAACAACCATTTGAGTCCTCCCTAAATAGTAGAAAACATAAATTTTGAACAAACTAAAAAGCTGAGCATGTCAAAGCATGATTTCAAACTTTATCACTTCATCTGTCCAAATAGAAGCAAAAGAGAGATGTGGAATACATAAACAAACTTACAAGAACATGTAGAGAACACACCATCAACACAACAATCCACAAGAATCCACAATGATGTCTGCAAAACCCTGGCCTTCCTTTTCCCTCTTGAAATTGCAAAGATAGATGTACAATATACAATGAAACTTTCTCCCACAAGAGTCCAACCTTCCAACCTCTCAAAATGACTAAGAAAAACACATAATATAGGCAAGCTAACCTCTTCCCTTGCCTCTAGGGGTCGAGATCATCCTTCTAGGAGCAGTTTGAACTAATTCCAAACTAAGCACTAGATAATAGGCAGCTCAACAACTTGCCTCTATTACTTAGCTAATTGATTCATGCATTAATTATTCACTTTTTACATCAAGGAAGCTTCTAGAAGGGTAAAGAGAGATAAAATCTATCAAAGTGCCATGAAAATATTACATTTATCCATCATCTACAAGTAAAAATGGTCAACCATAGTCAAAACAGTGTTTTTTCACAAAAAAGGTCAATTCTGGCAAAGCTGGCTCTCACTGCCGCGCCCCTTGGCTCTCACTGCCGCGCCCCTTTGCAGCAACTTTTGAGTGGGTTCCACTGGTCCAAATCAGGTGCAAGATGGCTCATTGGAAAGCTTGGTCTGTCTACTTTCCATCCCAAGTGGAATTTATGTATTTGGAGTTGTTTTTCCCCCTCAAAAACCATTTCTCCCAAGGTCACTTTCTGCAACTCAAAAAGTGGGCAGAAAGTCATTTTTTTGATGTATTTTGAGCTTTTGGAGGCTCAAATCTCAAAATCAGGCTTCTCCAAAGTATTGGTAATTTTTCTCTTTGCATGCCCTTTCCAAAAATGCCAAGTTTTCAAAATTCCGAGCAGTCCTCCAAAATAGTCGTGCTTGGAGCGCAGCGTTTCAAATGGCCAAAACCTGTAATTAGCACAAAAATTTCACAAATGACAAAATTTTCTCCAAATTTCTTGAAATT
>APFE031362844.1:216083-262967 GCA_000404065.3 Pinus taeda
TGTGTGAAACAAGGAATTTGGTCGAAATGAAGCGAAATGAAGGGAATAGGGGGCTTCTAAATTCTTGGGGAAATTTTTGGGAGTGGGGAGGGATGTTAGGAAGCAGGGGAAAGTGGAATCTCAGAGATTGAGTGAGGGGAAGGGGTCCAAAAGGGCAAATCACAGGCCAAACCTAGAAAATTGCCAGTTTGTAGCTAGAAACTAGGGTTTGTGCAAAAAAAATGAGGAATTTGGGGGATCTGAGTGTTGGGGAGTGTTTGATAAGGTACATTAAGGATAGGGGAAGGTGTATGAACATCAGGAAACAAGTTTTTCCGATGATTTGTCCGTCCGAGAGAAACTGCTTCAAAACCCTAGGAGAGGGAAATGACCTTGCCTGGGCGCAACTTAAGCATGATCAAGACGTAAAATGACTCATTAGACACTGACATGATAATTAAAACCCTATGAATGATGATAGACTCAGCTAAATGATGACATAGACCGCCATTTGGACAACTTTAGAAGGAGTGAAAGCAAACCCTAGACCTAATGCCTAGTGACCAAATTTTGCTTGAAAACTCACTGAAATGACAAATTTTGACCTTGACACTTCAAAATAACTTTGTAAGAGTATATTTGATCACTGGAGGAAGGTTGTAAAGACTGACACTAACAGGATAGACCTTTGGACGACCGTGACAACACTTGTGCGAAGTGCTTACAGCTTTGTGTATGAGTGTGATAGATGTTTACATGGCTAGGAAAACTTGTATACACAAAGACCAACCTTCAAGGTCACCAGAACAGTTTGAAAACATGAAATAACAACCAAAAATGTCAAAATATGACAATTGATCCAATAAGCGAAAGGGAGAAAGACACTTAGAGGAAACACATGGAATGACTTTCAATGCTTGCAACCATGCATGTCATTAAAGACAGAATGATATGAAAATGATAAGCAATCCTTCAAGATACACTAAGAGGTGTATTTCAAAGATGTGCTTTGTTTTCCATACCTACCCTCCAAAGGTTTATGCATCAGATGGAGTCTGCATGCAGTCCCAATCTTCTATCATATATTGGGTTCCTTGGTCTACTTATCTTTCCCCTCAGCTCCTTGAGAGTGATCTAGCACGTCATCCTTATTTGTGGCCCTTGAGAGACACAATTGCGCAGTTTCAGTGGGAAGTGACTACTATGGGATGAGGCCCTTGGAGGACACACCTACTCAGTTTCAGGATGTAAGACAGACTGGGTAGCTGAGGACACATCTGTGCAGTTTCAGGATGCAAGGCGAACTAGGCAACTGAAATGATGGAGGGACAAAACTCTGCAATTTCTGGAGACATTGAGTTATGGATGAGGGAAGGACATTGGAGGAAACCACTACACAATTTTGAATGCCAAGGGAGGTTAATATTTCTACAGGATGAGGCCCTGGGAGGACACACCTGCACAGTTTCAAGATGCAAGGCGAACTGGGCAGCTGAAATGCCCGAGGGACAAAACTCTGCAATATTTGGAGACAATGAGTTATGGATGAGGGAAGGACACTAGAGGAGATCACTACACTATTTTGAATGCTAAGGGAGGTTGATATTTCTACGCATTTCACAGTTCCAGCAGGCAAGGGAAAATCTCAAGGGTTACATGTGTGAAGTGTGCAGTTTCGGAAAGTTGGATGAGGCAAGGTTGCTAGGGAAACTCTGGAGTTTGGCTAAGTGTGGGATCAGTGGAATTGATGTGAACAATGATATAACTTAACTACGATCACACACTTGAAAACTTAGTGATACAACATAGACCATCAAGAACATATAACACATACTTTGCTTAATGCAACAACCTTTGTGGCAGCTTACGGCAAGTGCGACTCCAATGATAAACTTTGGGAGGATAAAGGCGACACTTGTGTAAGAGTGTGTGAAATGAGTGTGAAACATGTCTATGTGGTGAGGACAACCCATTCTCACAAATATTTCCCCTTGAAGCAAAACAAGCTTCCCTTTGCATAACAAGTGATAATCACCATGCCCAAAGATGACACATACTATATAAAGATAAAGCGTGAACGACTCTTAAGATCGAAGAGGTAAGCTTGAGATAATCAACTTAATAAATAAGTGACTAAGGAATAATCAATCACAGGATCCATAATAGGCTCTTAAATTTAACTATAGGCCAAAATTTTGGAGGGTGTTGCAGACACTACAACACTTGGCGACACATTGGTTGAATACCGGCTTCCCTGTCTTGGTTTGTTTTAGTGTAGGGCCTTAGTCCTTCAAGGAGTATTGCTTCATTGTACAGATTACTTTGGATTCCCCACTTACCCCATGGGAAAAAATGGTCCCCTTTGTAACTTCTCAGTTGAACACAACATAAGATTTAGCCAAATCATAATGTTTCGAATTGGGAAGGGTAGTTTAGCTCGTGAGCTTAAGATTTTCATAGTATAGTTTTTCATCTATGGTGTTCCCCACTACCAGTAGGCTTGGGTAATACTTTGATGAAGTAACATAGGAACACAAACATTTCTCCACTACCAGCGAGCTTGAACAGTACCCCGGTGGAGTTGCTTGCTTCACCTCTCTTCATAAGAAGCCTTTCTCTTCTTTCGTCTTTGTTTTTTTTAAAGAGAACTTTGCATAGGCACTTATTTATTTTTAGGGTGGAAGATGGATCCTGACTTATTGAGAGTAGGAGAGGTTGTTCCTTCATAGAAGCATATAAATACATCTTATTTAGGGTTTTCTCCCAGAGTGGCCACGGGTTCATTGATGGACGAAAAATCTCCTTACAGATGGATCGTATTTCCATCAAGACTTCATCGGCCAAAATTTACAACCAAACACAAAGAAGACAGACATAGGACTAGCCAAGGGTTGCAGTGTCACAAGACTCTTTGAACTTTAGCTACATAAACATTCAGAAGCCAGGACGCAGTAAGGCACAACACTTATTCGCGTAATGGAAATGAAAGGAAACAAAACCAAGAAACAAAATCAAAAGGCAAGAGAACAAAATGACCAAAGCAAACAAGATGTAAACCATAATAAGAAAACCAGGATGCACTACGAGTACAAGATGAGTGCAAGGAAGGGAAAAGTAAGATGTAGTTAATACTACTCCTAACCTAACAACTAGAAGGTCATGGTCACGTAAAATTAAATTTCCAGTGAATCCACTGTGATTGTTCTCAACCTGCATCCACAAATATATGAACGATTAAAAAAGGTAAAAGGTGATGTGCAACATAAGATATAAAAACTTGAAAAAAATTCACAAGGGAAGGAAGGTCTTGCCTGTGAGTAGCAACATACATCACAACCACTACTTTTATCCAATCCACATGCTTACCTTTTCAATGAATACCATTTTTCAAAAAGCCTCATAATCCTCTTGTGAGTGTGTCCTCATCTGCATTAAGCTTCTCAGCAAGCACGAGGAAGGATTGAAACTTGTTGCCTGCAACAGAGCTTGTCAAGTAAGATTGTTCCAACCATTAAGCAATATGATCATAAAATTCATGATGGTCGTCTTAAAGGCCTCGTGATCTTGGAAAAGATGAATTTTGGATTCAAGAAGTAGAATCGCGATGGGAATCTTGTAAGGAAAAGTAGATATGATCATTCTTAGCATTCATGCCAAGACAGTGAGTACCTTCCATAGCCATTAGCAAAGGTTGAAGTGTCTCACCTCCTTGACAGGAATCTAAAGAGAGAGATGTTAAACAATGAATATCAGAGACTGTGAAGTGACTGTCATTGGATGTGTTGTTGGGAAAATGATCAGTTGAATGACAGTCACCCAAGATAGAGAATTGATTAGATGAGTTGATTGAAACATTGGATTCCCAGTTTGAAATGACCAAAGAAAAATCAGCTTGAACAATCTTGTGAATGCTCTAAATAATCGAACCAAGTTCCTTGCAAGCGAGATATGACAAACCACCTTCCTGCAAGTGTTGACCAATTGTACAAGTGTCATAGTCATCATAAGAGTTTAAAAAGGATGCTAGCATCATGAATGCATGAAACTAGTTGAGGCCTAGTGAATGGGGAAGAACTTGATTCGTGTGACAACTAGTGCATTCATCATCACACAGGGAAATTTCTTGTGTTATGAGACGACAGATTTAGATTACAAGATTCACAAGAAGACTAAGGAGTTGACCATTGTAGAGCCTCTAACCTACACCTCATCATCTACTATTACCTACTGTTTTTCATCATCTATCTCTCTCTTTCACCTCACTTTCCATATAAAATCACCCAAATCATTACATTAGATGTCATTAAGCATGATCAAGTGAGCTTTGCTAATGTGTGACTGTTTTGTTTAGATTTTGACATATTTACAGGCATTCCGCAGCTCTCTGCCGATTCCGCAGCTATCTGATGATTCCGCAGCCATCTGGAGATTTCGCAGCCTTTTTGTTGTTCTCAAGGTTCCACGTGCCATTTCGCCAAATGAGCCACATGGGTACTTAGGTATCAAGGTGCTCGAGGTTCCTGTGCCATTTTTTCAATCATCCATGTCATCTGTACCTCCGGTCAAACAGGGGCAAGATCCGGTCAACGAAGGCAGCTTAACGGTGATGCGTAAGCTGTTGGGTCACGTCAGCTCAGACGGTGACTTGCCTGTGTTACGCAGGATGTGGGGGACATAATCCAACTCTGGATTCAATGCCCATGACGACCAGGACCTCCAGCTCACCCACGCAGGCTCATGACGTGTTATTGCAGCTTTTATTATACATGACAGTTTGTTTATTTTCAGTTTTAGCAGCACACATAGGCTATCCTTCAGATGCCTATAAATACTTGCGTCTGCATACGCTTATGTTAACTTTTACTTGCTGTATTTTTATGAACTTGTTGTAATTTTTGAGCATTCCCAAGACTCTGTTTTTATAGTGCTGTTCTAGCACTCTTAACTGTGAATTTTTGCACATGGAGTAATAGAGCAGTGCTGTTTTGGAGCTTTCAACACTTTGAGTCTTCTTTGGGTTATGTGAATGGAGGGCCCCTATTCATATTAGCCTTGTATAGTATTTTCATGTTCAACATTTTCTTTTCTTGATCTATGTACAGCATAATTCACTTCATTTTAATTCATTTTGAATCCTTTCTTTTAAGCTGATCAGCATTGCTCTTTTGCAGGTTTTTGACCCGGGATTATTTGTGTATTTATGTGTTTG
Source organism: Pinus taeda (assembly GCA_000404065.3). NCBI lineage: Eukaryota > Viridiplantae > Streptophyta > Pinopsida > Pinales > Pinaceae > Pinus > Pinus taeda. Next base: position 221,272 of record APFE031362844.1, read on the forward strand.
CTTTGTATCTAATGGTAGTTTTAGTTGGCATATTCAAAGTTGTTGTCTTTTACTTTATTTCCATAACTAGTTTTTAGTTTTATTTCTCAAAACTGTCTGCTAACATTTGAATGATCTCTTACTATAAATTGCTTATCTTTTAGAGATCAAAATACTAATCACTTGCAGCTAGCTTTGGGTGCTTTCTATACTAATCCTTAGCTACTTTCTAATCGTGCTTTACACAGTACTATGTGATATAGGCAGAGAGTTAGAAAGAGCAAAATATTATCACTAGTCTTTAAAGTAGATTTTCTCATTTTCATCATTTATTAGACTTACTTTTAGCTACTCTTAATCGTGTCTTACACAGTACTATGTGTTAGAGGCAGAGAGTTAGGAAGAGATAAACATTATCATTGGTCTTTTAAGTGATTTTCTTATTTTTGCAGCAGCATGAATGGTGTCTAATACCATTAGAAAGTGGTTCTTTGCTTTCAGTTTATTTTAATTCATTTCCTTCAAAAGTCTTCCTTTTCAGCAAATAGTTAGAAACCACTAATCACATACCATCACTCATTTGTTTATAAATACATCACTCCATCTTAGGAAGATAAATTAATCACAAATAACACCCCCCAAACGACAAAAAGCTCTAAGAGGTTTCTTAAGTACATATAGTACACCTTCACTTCATCAGCTTACGAGCCCCGGGTTGACAATTAATGATATCAATTTAGGAATACTAAATTGACCAAACAGATACCAACTTGTCTTCCTTGTTGCTTTATCTTGCATTCTTGATTATAGATCTGATCTATGCTTCATTTTAATGAAGGATCCACTTTATTTCTTATATTCACCATCCAAAGGGTCTTTGATCAATATCATAATCCTTTGAATCATCATGCAATGTATTCTTTCTCTCTCAAACCATAATTTGCTTCATGTCCATGATATCTCTCTTTTGATCTTGTTCTTCGCATGAGTTCGTTTATGCTTCCATATTGCTATCTGCTTTTGAGAATTTCCTTGTCATTCTTGGAAGGTAATCTTGGAAATGAAAATAATTCATCATGAATCAAGATAAACCTTAAAAAAATCTATTATACCACTATGTATCTCATGGAATTCTCTGCTCATGATAAGCATATGAGAGGGTTAAAAGAAGAACACTTGATTAGGAGGGTGCAGTCAAACTCATTAGTGGCTTGAGAATGATCCACTGTTATTTTTTTGTGTGCCATGCACTATTAAGGAGATGTCTCCTTAGTCCATCATAGTAGTGGAAGTTGAAGGGACGCGGTGGCAAGCTTCATGCTTCAAGGTTGAGCCATGCAGTCCAAAGAAAAGAGAGGAAATCTTAAAAGCATAGTTTGACCAGTTAAGGGTGAGGTGAGGCATACTTCAGACTTCCTTACTGCACTATTTTCCCAAAGGAAGGGTAAAATAAAAGCTAGGGCACTTGAGCACATTGAGAAAGAGGGAAGATGAAAGGTTCAACCTTCAAGACTACGCTATGCAATCAAAGCGAAATGAAACTTCTTAAGGGAGTGAAGTTTGACTGGTTAAAGGAAGAGAGGAGTCTTCCTTTAGCCTTCCCTATTGCATCATGTGCTTAAGAGGAAGAGATTAATAATATCTTGGGCACAAAGTGCATTGGGGAAGGGGGAAGGATGAGGTTTCATCCTTTGGGAGAGCACCATGTGCTCAAAGGAAATGTACGCTTTAAAGAAAGCACAATTTTCTTCAACAAGGGGTCATTTCTACTCTTTTAGTGTGATTTTCATCCTACTCTAGTGTAATTTGACCTAACTATGGTTTCATGAGCATTTGGAGTGTGTTTTTCATTAAGGGAGGCCACAAGGATGAAACCCCCTTTCCTTGGAGGGTTTTCACTGCACTAGGAGGATAGGATGATATTTTCATTGCATTTTTTCCTCTAAAAAATGGTGGAGGAGGTCCATATTGTTAATTAGTACTTCCCTTTGTTCCATTCAAGGTAGAGGTGGCCAAAACCCAATGTAGTGAGTTGGAATAAGCAAGAAGGATAAAGTGACTCGCCTTAGTAGGATCATAATGTGCAACAAACTTGGGATAATATTGAGAGGGACTTATTGCACCAATATTTAAGAGTGGGATTGCATAATTGAAGCATATGGATAACTAGATATTGCACTCAATAAGAGGGATAAAGGATTCACAACTTACACTGGGCTAAAGGATGAAGAAGGGTTCTAAAATGGCTAAGTGTGAAATCGACAAAGTGAAAGAGGAAAATGCTTCTGGACGTGACTCAATCTTGGATCATAGACATAAGACCATCAATACAAGCTAGAAGAATACACATGACTCATGAATGAAAATCACACCTCGAAAAAACAACAAAGTGACACTTATTCTATGTGTGATAGTTGAAACAACACATTACGACACTAAGAACACAACTTACGATACATATGATGATTGTGACGAAAAGGTATGCTAAGATAGAGGAATGTGTCTAGCCCATATTATAATGATATATAAGACCATATAATGGATAAGAGCGTCCCAGAAATAACTTTGGTGATGTGAAAAGGTGTGATATGTGCAAGAGTGAAAATAAAAAAAACCACACATGCAACATGACGAAAACATAATATGGCACTTGAAAAATGAGAACAACCTTGAAAGAGACACATGACAAAGTGAATATAACATGAAAAATCCACTTTTTGAAGTGAAAACAATCAAAATAGATAGTCATGAATGTGAAAGCAAAACTTGTGAAAGTGAAAGTCCACAAAAGTGATAGTTGAGAAAACTCTCAGGAATACAAGTACAAACACAACCAAAGTGAGGGATACTGTCGATGAAAGTTCACATTGAATTCTGTCATGATTTGAACATCACATAGGCACTGTCTTGATGGATGATGTTATGCCTATTCAACATTTCATAAAGGAAGTGTTCCCATGAACTCATTGGAGATCGAGCATGTGTGTGCAAGTGACTTGACAGAAAGTTTAAAACTAGGAAGAACACTTAAAAAAATATACAAATCATCAAAAAACTATGAAGAAACCTTAATGTCATAGATCATAAGATCCTTCGTAGGATCCAAAATTCAAGTCTAGGAAAAAAATGGAGTGTGTTGATTGCAACAACAACATTTTCAAATTCTCCCTCACCTATCACCCATTATCTTGACATTTTCTATGAACTTGTGGCAACTGTCACTTCTGAGTGTAGTCAGGAATGGTGGAATGTCAATTTTACATCAAAGCAAGGTGAGGAGAAATCCTCTCTACATTATCTATCTCATCCTTCATTTTCTTAATATAAAGAAACAACGAATGAAATTTTTGGCTTTTAATCAACCGCTCTCTTTGATTCATCATATCATGAGGAATTGTCTCTTCTTGAGAAAGAACATGTTGATCATTATTGTCTTGATATTTTTATAGATTCATCTAGTAATGACTTTGGGCCCTTAAACTGTTGATTATTCTAAGCCATCAATTTTTCATCATCTATCTTCAGACATATTAGAACCATGTCAAGTTGTTGAGACAATTCAAACTACAATGATGGTTATGTTAGGTTCTCGTGACTTGAAAATAGTTCCAAACATGATAAAGATGACAACCTTCCTTGGGAGAATCCTTATCAAGTGACTGCAAAAGTTGAAACTAAACCTATCTTTCAACCTCATGATCCTTCTCTAGATTTTCATGATCCTATTACTCAATGGTTGGAGGAATCATACTTGGCAAGCCCTTTGGAAAAACACAAGTTTGTTTCTTTCTCTATTTTTCCCAAGTATGAAAGTTTCAAGGAATTTTTTGATATGAGAGTTAGTATCAATGTGTGTAAACACCATGATGCATCAAAAAAATGTCCAGACTATTCTTTCTTATGATAATTTTCTGCTTGCATTGTTTTTTTCAAATTTTGAAACATGTCACATTTCATCTTTCTTGTCATGTTTTTTTCTCGATGATCTTTCTTATTGTTGATTCCCTCGCTGATCAAAGTTAGGAAATGATCCTTTAGTTTCATTTTACATAGGTTTGTCCTTTCCTTTGTTAGTTTAAGTGTAGGGCTAGTCTAATGTCTTTCTTTTTTCTTTTCTTTTTCATTACACTTTTCTTTTCTTTTCATCGCAATAAGATTTAAATGAGACTATGTTCTTCTTCTTAAATGAGCATGGCAAAGTACAAGAGGACATTGTATGATTTTCAAGGCTTGGATTTTTGTTTATTCCTTCTCTTTACATGGGATTTGTATCTTTTATTTGATGATGCCCAAATGGAAAATACATTCTTCCTTGAAGAAAGCCTTAGTGGAACTACGATGCTTGAATATATAGCTAGTACCCTCTTCTATAATATTTTTTTTTTTTATGTTTGATCAATTCTACATTATCAACTAGGTCGAGTAGAGTAGGGAGTGGAGGAAACTTAAACAAGTGAATTGTATTTCACATGTGTATAAATATCATTTTTTTAAGGGAGACCCTCTTCTTCTCTTAATAAGTTGGGATCACTCTTCCACCCAATGAAATAAATAAGTTTAGATGCATAGTTTGATAAAATAAAATAAAAAACAAATAAAGGGTGAAAGAAGGGAAAGGCTTCCTACACAAGGAGGTGAAATGAGAAACTCCATTAGGGAACTGTCCAAGCTTGCTGGAAGTAGAGAATTTTCTGTGTCATAAAGAGCTAGACCTCCCTGATAGAGTTAGACTCATATAGATAAGAAGAATTCTACTAGTGTGTCATTAAGTGTTGTAGCTGATACAACCCCCCCCCAAAAAAAGTTTCACTTGTCTTGATTTTGGAGCCTACCTTCTATTTGTAAGAACTTATTCCAACTATCAACAAGTATTCCCTATGATTGTGAAGACATACCTTTGCATGATGGCTTGATTAGGTTGTTTTGATGATGACTAAGTTTTATGGGCGATGACTAAATGATTTCTAACACAAGTAATCTCCTTCTGAAATATTCGTGCACCTATTATTGGTCTTCCCTCTAGGAAATCCACTATCATTGGAAATTGTGCTATTCCTTGAGGATCAAAACTGTACAATCCTTTAAGAAAGGAATTAACTAAGAACAAAAACTATGTTGGCCCTCTCTCACAATAAACAACTACACAATTCACTAAGAGAATGAACTGCGTAATCCCTTGTTCCTAGGAATTGTACAGTCCCTTATTTCAGTGTGAATATGATGTTTCTCACAATAAGCTAAGTGCTCATCCCTTGATAATATGGAGTACACAATTCATGTTTGAAAAGTGGCACAAAGTTTATTTATTTTTATCTTAAGGCAAGTGTATATTTTTCATTGATTTTAGGCATGCACATCATAAACCCTAACTTGACCCCCTATGAGCTACATCTATATAATAGATGCTCTTATATCTCATTTTTACTTTTGACATTAGCTCTCTGGCTTTCCCAATGAGATCAAGGAGCTTTGAACTTAGTTTGCAGTGCTTTTCTGGGTATGTTTTGCATGTGTCACTTTTTGTCAATTTTTTGTCACCTTTGTTGCTTTTGCTTTTATGAATGTTATTTTGCACGTTCCTTTTCATAGTAGTTAGCAATTTTATCATTATTAGCTTGTACATGTGTCGTTTCTATTTTTCATTCACTTTGTACAAGTGTCGCATTGACTTTTTTCTTTTTTCCTACCAACAATTGTTGTTGCTCGGTAATTTTGTGCATGTATGTTTTTCCTTTTGCATGATCATTTATGGCACATGTTTTTCACTGATCTAACTTACCTTTAGGCTGATATATATTTCTTCATGCCCCGACATTCAGATCTTGAAGTTATCTCTCTCCTTCCTAGGTGGATTTATACAATCATCATTAAATATTGCCTCTTCCAATTGCGCATGTTGCAATTTCAAGAATCAAGCTTCACCCTTGCCTCATAGAGTATGAAACGTGTAATTATTGGCTTTTCTAGCTAAACATTGCTTAGTGCTAGGCCTCAAGCCTCATCCTCAACTAGTGACACTACATAATGCATAGTCTCTTCCGTTAGTCTACCCAACTGAGACTATGCATTGTCAGTATCAAGCCTCAAGCTCCTCCCTTCCCCACTGAGACTACATAGTATATAATTGAAAAATCCAGTCTACCTCCCTAAGCTCAGAAACTACGAAATCCTTCTCTCCAGCGAGTGTTTTATTTCTTTAATCTTGATAAATGAATTGATGTTCTTGATCTGATATCTTTCACCTTAAGTGCATCTCTTGGTATATGAACTACAGGTTTTGAGCTCATTTGTTGGGATGGGGTCCCCCAGGTCTAAGTTTTGTTTAAATTTTGAGTCAGTTATGATGTAATAGTGTAAGGTCTTGAAATTTGAGGAGCTCTATTGTGCACTATGAGGGAGACCTATCGAACCTCCTCGACCAATTTCTTAGTATTTGGTCCCTCTATTGTTAAGCGAATGGTCCTTCGCATCTGTTACATACCTTCCACTTTACTCTCTATAGCTCGAGAGAGTTGACTAGATTTAGTGGCCCAAGGTGGTGTTCTCGCTAAAATGATTGGTGCTTTGTGTCACAACTCCTCTATTGGGGTTTGAATATCCCTCCCTTCCCGGAGTCTAGCGAACCATTCCATAAGTGTTAAGCTTTGTATTGTTGCCCTAATTTCATCAAATTTCAGCTGTTTTTCCCTTATGTCAACTTCAATATTCTATACATGTGGTTCCTCCTACAGTGAGAACCACATCACCATGGTGTTCTAAAAAATCTGGCTTCATTTTGTAACTGCAACTACTAGTATATCCATGTGTTCGTTAATAACATCCTCATGTTTCTCAACTTCTGGAGGTGTTGTTGGTTGTAGCTTCATCTACAGCTCTACGACCTACATCTACATCTGAAACTTTACTCATTCAACATTCACTTTGGACTAATTTACCACAACTACCAGCTCATGGATATTCTCTTCAAAATATGCTTCAATATGTATGAAGATCACTAGCAGCTCAATGTAAGTCTGGGTAATGGTGTCCTCCAGCTACTGTTTACGCGGAGTAGCTACGTCCTTATCCTAGATGGCCCTAGTAGCTTCCTCAGATAACTGCTCATTATGGCTCTTGATGTCTTTGATCATGAAGAGTGCATGCTCTTCCTAGACTTTTAATTCTTCGGACACTCCCTAGTGGAGTTCATGAAAAGCTTGAATGGGAAGTGCCGCTAAGTTTAGCATTGAATTCCTCCCATATGGCATTGCTTCTTGATCTTCCTCCACAGTAAAACACATTGACTCTCCTAGAATGGGTACTAAGTAGATATTTGAAGTTACCACCAACATTGAAGTTATTTGACGTCCCCACGCTTGCTTGATTCACGATCACCTGAATCATGCTGGCTTGAATCACACTCACTTGTACTTGTAGCTCTTTGAGGCCCTGTTGTACCTGCATCAATACTTACTTGTACTAATCCTCTATATTTCCACACATGTCCTTGGTGACTAATTGCATAGTGTCACTGATCTCATCGATGTCCCCCTTAGTGAGGAACATTGGCTTAGTGTTGGAGGTCTTGTCAGATTTTTTCTTCTTTTGCAGAGCTCCAATGGTGTCTTTCTTCCTCTTCTTTAGGATGAAAGGAGTCTCAATATCTTATGCCTCCTCAAAAGCGTCTGTTCCACCCTACTCTAGTTCCTCTGTTCTCGGTTTCTCTTCTTCTACGTGCTGTAGATCATGCATGGTATTCTTCTCAAGGACCACAATGACCTTTTGAGGAACCTTCTTTGTGTCTTCCTTTAGCACATATTTCATAGTCAGCATACCTCTCATGGTCTTCATTGTTTTATTAGTACCTGCCTAGTCTCCTTTGGCTTCCTTTTTTAGATCTAGCCACATGCTTGACTAGTTAGATATTACCGAAAAAATGTCTTACTCTATGACCAAATAGGGAAAATCATACCATAAGCCATCTTAATCTTTCTTCACATGTATCTATACATTGTGGAAGTATGCTTTGAAGTTCACAACTCTAAAATATTCATTAAGTAACACCAGTGATAGCCATGGCTTCTAGCTGATCACAATGTGTAGATCCATCTCAAATAGCCCCCAAAATAATTTATTCTCTACCACCCTAGTTGGATCCTTTGACACCCACAACAAAGCATAACTCATATCTTTGCACAAGTTTGGGTTGATAGTAGGGAACTATGACTCATCAGGGGTTCTTCAAGCTATCAAATAAATCAAAAGTAATAGCCATGCATAGTTGAAGGGTTCCATTTCTTCCTTAGCCTCTCGAAAATCACCAAGAAACTCCTGGAAGAGGTATCCTGCCCAATTAAACTGCACCCCTTGGCTGCACTGCATAACCAATTGAATTATTGGGCCTGACACCTCATCTTCCATGAATTTCCTCATAATCTTACTGACCAAAATGGATGCGGAAATGGTGACAACCTTATCAGAAATCAGGGTTACAATGTAGCTGCATGACTTCTTGATGACATTGGAATATTTCTTTATTTGGTCTATGAGCTTCTTTTCTTGAGACTTGTCAACAAATATTTTGGTAGTGTCTGCTCCTGTACATGGTAGTGCGGTGATCCACCTGATCAACATATCATCAATTTGGATTTTCTCCCCAAGCCATAAGGCTTTGTCGTGCACAAAAGCCAACAACTTGAAAACATATATTGTGTTGATGTTGTTGTGCCCAAATTGGGACAACCAACATGTTCAATAAATTGGCATGCTCAATCTTAGCCACCAAAAACATTGGTTCTACTCTTGTTACACAAAACTCTTCATAGTATACCATATTTAGTTATTTACTTGGCTCAAAATGAGGGAATTTGGCCCTGTCCGCTAGATCCCAATCCTCCATGCACAGTTGCAACACCTTCAACATCAAATATCTTTCAAACGGCACATCTTCTAGCAACAAGAGTGTAAAAATGGAAATTTTACTGCAGTCATGTTTGTCACCTTAGCAGTCATCTTTCTCGGCAACATATACGGAGGTAACCGTGAGATTGTCTCAGCCTCATCGACACTTATGTCCTTAATTCCTGCCTCAATTTCTTCATAATCTAAGTCAACTAGCTTTATTGGTTTCTTAAGTTTCCCTTTGTCCATATTTTCCTTGCTCATTTACTAAACCAACACCTTCTTATGCGACTGCCTGATCGGTGGCTTCTATAGTTCCTTTTGCATATTTACTGTTGTCGTTTCTGCTAGTTCTACCGTTGTTGTTGTCGTTGTTGCAGTTTTGGGATTCACCCTTGGAGATATAGGAGTTTTGGTGTGTGTAGGAGGTGCAACAATCGTGATGTTTGTTAATCCACATTCTAGAAATTCCCAGTAGACGTCTTGCCAATCCTCAACATACATGCAAGGTTTCTCTTGGCTTAGACTTACGTGCAAGATCTCATAAGATTTCTTCAAGAGGATAAGTGTTTGAATGTAGAGGGGATGCCATATTCATAGCCAAATTCAAATTGGAATGCATTTAATGCCTTTAGATCCTCCTCATAAATGCGAATTTGGCAGCAAATTTCCATAGATATTCTCCTTAAATGCACTTCACCCACTCCCTTTAATGCAAAAATCATTGTCAAATCAACTGTAGCTTTCCAACGGTCACGATTTGGGCAGGATACACTCGGCCCTCCCTGACAGTGCAATGACATTGTTACATCACTCTCCAGTTGCTCGATCTCCCTAAACATCACACAACCATCCTTCTTCGATGGATCCCTTCCTCAACAAAGTAGTTTATAGTCATGCACTTCCTTCCAAATACCCGAAGCACTAAGACTTTCCTTCTGTCATATAGTCATTGCATCCTTGCAGGTGCGGGATCATCCCTATATATCTTCAATTTGCTCCCATTAATCTTGATAGGAAACAACTCCCCATTCATTTTTGCATGATGAACTATGCCACCATCTGAAATATCCTTCATCACATAGGGGCCTAGCCAATGCATCTAAAACTTCCAAGGAAAATTTTTGTACTTGCTATCATACATCATTACCAAATCTCCATTCTTAAAAGTGTCCTCCTTAATGTGGTGATCATGCCATGCCTTTTCCCTAGATTTTTGTACCTGCTGATGAAAACCATCCAAAAAGTGCTCCTCCTCCGACACGAGAAGTTGCGCTAAATGTTCCTCCATGAAGTCATGATCTACCATCTTAGTTATTATTGTGATCCTTAGGTTGGGCACTAAATACTCCATTCACATCGCTACTTATTACCCATATACTAGTCTAAATGGTGTTTTCCCTTTCAATTTCTTACAAGTCATCCTATATGCCCATAGAATCGCCAATATGCGAACATCCTAGTCATTCCTATTAACATTATAGACCATCGTTAAGGAATTCTCAAATATTTTGTTAAAATATTCAACAGTTCCATTTTCCTGGGGATGATACAATGTACTCTTATGATGGTGCATTTGGAACTCTTCTGTCAATGCATCAATTTTTTCATTCAATAAGTGCGAACATCGGTCACTCATCAGGATCTTTGGGCACCTAAACTGTGACAAAATATAGTCAAATATAAACTTTGTAGTATTTTCCACAGTGCAATCCTTCACGGGTTGTGCCTCAGCCCATCTAGTTAAGTAATATATCGTAATGATAATATAACATGCACCCGTCTTCTTCCCTAATGGATTCATTGGTCCAATGAAGTCAATTTCCCATTTATCGAATGCTTGCAGCATGACTTATGGATTTAAGGGAAATTCTTCCTTTTACAATGGTCTTCCATACGTATAACACACATTGCATGCACTACAGTATTCCTTAGAATATTTATGTACCATAGGCCACCATAATCCTGCTCGCAGAATACTCTGCATAGTAGCCTTACCTACATAGTGTCCTTCTGTGACACCACCATGTGCTTAAGCCAGAATACTATGTCGTTCATACTCAAGCACATATCGGCACAAAACTTCATCTGGTCCCATCTTATATAAGTGTCCTGCAATCATGGAAGAATCTATAGCCCTAATTACTAATTCCTTCTTTTGCTATGTTGTGTATCCTTTAGGAGCTATGCCAGTAGACAGAAAATAAATAATGTCCACAAAGTGTTCATCAGCGACTCTAATAGTGAAGAGTTGCATGTCAGGTAACCCTTCCTCAATATTAGTGGGTTCTTCTCCATTCTCGATCCTAGAGAGGTGATCAGGTCCAACATTCAACTTCCCTAGCTTAACTATCACTTCCAAATCATACTCCTGGAAGAGAAGCACTCGTCTACCGATATTCCCCTCCAACACGGGCTTATTGACTAGGTATTTCAATGTAGAATGATCCCTGTACATTTTAAAGTGCCTACCTAGTAGATAATGCATGCAATTTTGTAGTGCATATACCATGGCCAATCCTTCTCGTTCTGTGGTTGAATATTTTCTCTCTACCTTATATAGTTTCGTAGTTTTAAAGGCAATCAGATGGTCAATATCTCCTTCACCTGGTTGAGTTAAAACAACTCCCAACATTATATAAGATGCATCAACATGCACATGAAATTATTTCTTCCAAACTAGGAATACGAGGATTGGCGCACCAACCATCTTCTCCTTAAGAAAATATAAGCTCTTTTGACAATTGTCATCCCAACAAAATGTGTTACCCTTCTTCAACAACCTCTCCATTGGCATAGTGATCTTCACATGTGCCTTTATAAACATCCTATAATACCTTATATGACCCAAAGTTACACATAGCTTCTTTACGTTCCTGGGTGGATCTAAATTGATAATTACAATGATATTGATAGAGTCTACCATCAATCCCTTCTTACATACGACATGTCTCAACAGTATTCCATAAGGTACACAGAAAATAGATTTCTTCAAGTTCAAGGAAATTTGATACTTCTTGCATGTATCCAACATTAGGCACAGACTAGAAATATGTTTCTTCACTAGACCTAATATTGTCCAATAGTCAAAGTAGACCTCCACAAACTTGTGAATAAACTCCTTGAATGCTGCGACTACCACCCTTGAAAATATTGCACGAGCTTTTTTCAGACCGAAAGGCATAACTGTATATTGGAATGAACCCCACTATGAAACAAAGGTAGTCTTTCTTCTATCCTCCACCGCAATCTTAATTTCGTGATATCCAGAAGATCCATATATGAATGAATAATCCTCCTATCTTCCAACGCTTTATAAAAATTCATTTATAAAAGGCGTAGGGAAGGGGTCATGCATGCATGCATCATTTAACTTCTAGAGATCTATGTAGATCCCTATATCGCCCTTTGTTTTCTTTTCCTGGACCACCATATTGACTAAACCCCAAGTACAAGGAAAAGGTAAGTGAAGAGTTGGATAAGATTCTCGCGACAGATGTTGGGGGCCCATTGCGATGGGATCCCCCAGGTCTAGGTTTTGTCTAAATTTTGAATCAATTTTGATGTAATATTATAAATTCTACACACTTTGAGGAGCAGAGCATGAATAACGCCAAACATTAAGAATCAAAGGAGTTGTTAGGAAGGTCAAATCCCCTTATTTTGTAAAGTATGGGATGTTTTTATTAAGTAATGAGGTCAGCTCATGGTTCACGGAACATGGTAATGTAATGTAAAAGCTGTAAAAGGAAGACATCTAGGAGTCACTAGGCAGTTTATAAGTTCAGTTAAGGAATGGGATTATGAGTCCATTTTGTTTGTAATTTTTTATTTTGGCGAAAGGGAAGGCTCCTCCAGCTGAGTGGGTGGAGACCTTAGCAAGTCCGTAATTGAGTGTGAGGGCCCCTGTAGCTGTGTCCGTAGGGTCAGAAGAAGTGTATTCATTGAATATCTAAATTAATAAAGCCTATTGAACCAATTTCATGCATTTTATGTATATTTATATGTTTCTATGTTTATGCTTAGTTATGATTCAATTCTCTGTAATGTTGCTTTAATTGCATCACGAAGGTCTTGATCTACTTTTATAGGATAACTTATGAATGCGAGAAAATTTAGGCGAAGGTCATAGATGTATTTAAGTAGAAATAGCTTTAAGTCTATGATTTTGAAGATAAAGGTTCACAAAGGTTAGATCATGCCCTAAATTAAAGAAATGCCTTGATTCTACATCACATAGCCTTCTAGATGCAGAAACTTGGTTCTAGCATCCGCCAATACTACCTCGGGTGACATTGTGGTTTGCACTAAGCGAACTATTGCTAAAAGGTCTAGTAGTGTACAGTTTTTTTGGTTAGCATAGCTAACTATGAACCTAGGTTCAAGCCCCCTTAAACCAACATATGGTTCTATTGTTAGGACCGATATCTATCTGAGGGATGCATGATATAGCATCCATGGAGACCAACTAAGAAAGAACTCCAAAATTGAGTAGCTCAAAAGTTGCACGAGTTTACAGCTCAGGAAAATCAGAATCTGCAATGGTCAAAATATAGGTAGTTACAAAAATATATCTACAGAGAAGAGCGTGAGATATTTTTTCATCATTTTCTAATGAAGTACATGAGTGGATTTCAAAGTTCGCGGACAACAAACCTACCTGGAAACATGACAAACATCTAGTGTGGATTCTTGAAATGATAAAGCATCTTGAAAATCTGATCATAAGGTTGCAAGGGCTATCACTATTGGATCGATAGTATTTTTGGTGTTTTCATCACTAAATTTGAAATTGTCACATATGTATCTTATAGGAAAGATGAACATTGTTTTCTCAATGTTCCAAGAGATAAGTATCTGAATTCCTTGAAGCTCTGTATTAAAATGTTGTTACGTGAAAAGGGTGTTATTCATATGGATTGATTTTTAAAAGAGGTCAAACTAGATCTGCATGAAGTGGAAAAAGATTTAGAGTTGATTGGGACAAATATATTGAGGGTGAGTATAGTCCATTATTGAGTGAATCAGACAATGGAGAAGAAAAGACCAACCCTAACACACCTAGAGGTGCACCGCAGACAAAAGGTCAGGGCAATTTTGGGATTCTACATCCATCCACTCCACCTCCACCTCCATCACCACCTCATACACCAATGCCTCCACCTCCACCTCCACCTCCACCTTCATTATTCAATATGGTGAATATAATGAAAATGCATTTATTCAAGGGTGAGGGATCAGAGGATCTTGGTCAGTTTTCGTTTGTAGCAGAAGATATGTGGAAGCTGCAGAAGGGAAATGATGATAACATGAATAAAGTGGAACTAGGTACAATGCTACAAGATAGAGAGATTACATGGTATATCGAATATAGTAAAACCAATTTGAATGATACGTTGGCTGAGACAAATGTTGTGTTGAATGCAAAATATAGAAAGCCAAAATCACAAGCTCAATGTGTTACTGAAATAAAGGAGATCAAGCAGATAGTTAAGAAGTCTACTTGGGATATAGATCAGAGGTTGAAGCACTTACTAATACAAGTTAATCTTCATATTTTAGATGAAAAACATAAGGAATGGTACATAGCTACATTATTTCCACACTTAAGATTTCCTTTTTCTCAATAGAAGATCAGATCTCACGCCGAAGAATTAGAGATTGCAACAAAGATGGAGGCTTCACTGATCCAGGACATGAACGTAGAATTCCAATAGAACCAGTCACAGTTAGAAATCCTGCATATGGAGTTGGAGGATTTGAAGAAGGGAAAGGAGTTTCAGTCGGGACTACACCCTGAAGTTTGGTGGATGAAGTGAAAAGCTATAAGCCACTATAAGGATCAATGCCTTGTGTACCAGGACTATATAGCTATGGTGTATCCCAACCCACTAAAACCAAAGTATCCTACTGGATCAAGCATAAGTTCAACTGTCTAGTGTAGTATCTGCCAAGTGTCAGGGCTACATCCGATAGACAATTTTTATCTATTGCAAAAGTTTGTACAGTCACCAAAGCAACTATTTTGCAAGTTTTGTAAATCGATTAGTCATGATGAGAGAGATTGTTGAAGCTATGACTTGATGATAGACAAAACCCCAATCTATAGGATAGAAGTTGAAGCCCATGCACAAAACGATCAAGAGTCACCTATGACTTGCAGAAGATTCAAAGGACAGGGAAGAGGATGAGGAGGAGGAGATGGAAGATGTCAAGGCCAGATCATCTGCTACAACTATGGAGAACCAAGAAATTTTGCGTGTGACTATCAGAATCCAACCGATCCTTCTTATCAAGAATGTAAGCAATTTGATCATGTTATAGAATATTTTCCTATAATAATAGCAAAGATGTAGGAAAAGAAGAGCCAAAACCCGATGCAGAACATTTAGATGATGATATCTAAGTCATGTGAGGACAATACTAGTGTCAATATATTCACGTGAAGCGGTATAGCCACTATTGAAGATAAGGTAGAAGGCAAGCATCCAATATTGGATACATGGGTTTGCAAAGCTGGTGAGAAGAATGTTAGATTTGGTGTACAAATAGGAAAGGAGATATTTATGGAGACAAGAAATTTTTTTGTGTCCAAGTGCTTCTACATCTAAAACTCATATACAAAGAGTCCCATGTAAAGAAATATCTAAAGAAATTACTGCGACAGGGGAATCTGATCCCACAATGTTGAATTCGTTTCTACAAACATGCATGAAGTTGTTGAGGGATCAGAAGGAAATTGAAGGATTAAAAAAATTGAAATATAACTACACTTCCAAGGAAAAGTGGTTACTAGAACAATGTGACGTGAATAAGGTGAACTGAAGTAAGAAGAGGACTGGTAGGAAGATGCAGTTGACAACACAAATTGGTGATTTTGACATGGACGAGATAATTCTAGACTTAGGATCTGACACTAATGTACTACCAAAGCAGACTTGGGAACATATGGGGAAACCTAAGTTGCAGTGGTCGCCAATCTAACTGCGAATGGAAAACCAACAAAAGGTAATTTTGATGGGTCGGCTACATGGAGTGGTTGTAGATATTGAGGGAGATATTGTGCTCACAGATTTTGAAGTTATTGAGATAGTAGATGATAATAATCCATACCTAGCAATGCTCGAGATTGATTAGGCTTTCGACATGAATGTTATGGCTATGATGCTAAAGACATTGATCACATGTATAAGCTCACTACGTAAGACAAAGACTAGATTAATCCGTCTACAGATGGACAAATCTTTTGGCAGAAGGATAGTTCATGCTAGTCAGACTCAGATGAAGAATTAGAAAACTAGCAGAATCAGTTATGTGTGGTCTCTACACTATGATGCAATAGGCTTACAAAGTCTTTGTGATGTATGTCAACCGAGGTACATAAATTTCCTTATTATGATGGGCTAGATGATGTCAATATTTTCCTTGACCATTTTGAAAGAGACGTGCCAAAGGAGCACAGGTTTCAAGATCTAGATTTGGCTTTAAGAGCCATGCCTGCAAGATGGTGGGGAATCCCCAAGGATAATATTGTTGATTGGAAGGAATATCGTAGACTACTGAGATTAAGAAATGGCTCTATAAAAACGTGTCTCAATGAAAACTACACAGGTAAGGATGACCCATGCTAACATTTGGCTCAATGGACTAAGGCTTGGAGTGAGATACCTCAAACAAAGTGGGCACATATCTTTATTCATACCTTAGACATTATACCAATGAACTAGTATTTGGAGATGAAGTTGCGACATGGGACTGCTAATTGGGATGAAATGAAGGAGAGTTTCCTGTTGACATTCAGCTTTAAATATGGGTTCAAATGCATTGATGGGATGCTTCAGACATTAACGCACCGATATTCTAAACACTAATAGAACCTATAACGTGGATGCAACCTAACTGGAGCACTCAACTACGACATGTTTTGGAATTCTACAATCTTATTATGGAAGAAGGCAATCAATATTAATGAAATATCAATATTCTTTAGTTAGAGGGACTGTGCAAAGTTGCAAGACCTGATAAAGAGATCCCTCATATTTCACAGTCGGCAAAGACAAAACAAGTAAAGATTGGTTCAGAAGCATAACCAAATTTTGTGCATATTGGTGACCATTGGGATGAAGGCATAGTAGGCAAGGTTGTTGAATTATTGCACAAATGTTAGGATTTATTTCCAACAAAATTCTCTGAATTGAAGGGTATAGTAGGTGATTTGGGTATGATAAAGATCAATTTAAAGCCATATGCGAAGCTAGTTAAATAGTGGCCATATCAGCTTAACCCCAAGTATAAGGAAAATCTAAGAAAAGATCTAGATAAGATGCTCACGACAAGTATAATTGAGGCAATAGAAGAGTCAGAATAGGTCAGTCTAACAGTGGTCCAGGAAAATAAAATAAAGAGTGATATAAGGATCTGCGTAGCTCTGCAAAAGGTCAATGATGCGTGCATGTATGACCTCTTTCTTATGCATTTTATAGATGAAGTTCTAGAAAACGTTGGCGGACAAGAAGCTTATTCATTCATAGATGGATTTTCAGGATATCGCCAAATGAAGATTGCACCAGAGGATAGAAGAAAGACTACCTTTGCTACAGACTGGGTTCCATTCCAATATACAGTTATGCCTTTCAGAGTGGAAAATGCTCTTGCAATATTTTCAAGGGTGGTAGTCGCAACATTCAAGGAAATTATTCACAAATTTTTGGAGGTCTACTTCAACGACTGGATAGTATTTGGGCTAGTCAAGAAACATGTTTCTAGTCAATGCCTAATGTTGGATACATGCAGGAAGTATCAAATTTCCTTGAATTTGAAGAAATGTATTTTCTGTGTATCTTATGGAATATTGATGGGACATGTCGTATGTAAGCAGCAATTGATGGTAGAACCTGCCAAGACCGTGGTAATTATCAATTTGCATCCACCTAGGAATGTGAAGCAGCTATGCGCAACTTTGGGTCATACAGGGTGTTACGAGAGGTTTATAATGGCGTATGCACAGATCACTGTGCCAATGGAGAGGTTGTTGAAGAAGGATGCTATGTTTTGTTGTGACGATGATTGTCAAAAGAGCTTGGATGTTCTTAAGGAGAAGATGGTTACTATTCCAATCCTCGTATTCCTGGATTGGAAGAAATAATTTCATGTGCATGTGGATGCATATTGTATAGCATTGGGAGTTGTTTTAACTCAACCAGGTGAAGGAGATATTAACCATTCGATTTCCTTTGCAAGTAGGAAACTATCTAAGGTGGAGAGAAACTATTCAATCACTGAACCAAAAGGATTGGCCATGGTATATGCACTACAAAAATTCAGGCATTATTTACTGGGTGCACACTGTAAAATGTACACGGATCATTCTGCATTGAAATACCTCTTCAATAAGCTTGTGTTGGGGAGGAAGACTTGTAGATGGTTGTTTCTCATCTAGGAGTATGCTTTTGACGTGATAGTTAAGACAGGGAGGTTGAATGATGGACATGATCACCTCTCTAGGATCGAGAATGACAAAGAACCCACAAATATTGATGAAGGGTTACCTAGCGCACAACTCTTTGCTATCAGAGTTGCTAATGAACATTTTGCAAACATTATTTATTTTTTGTCTATTGGCGTAGCTCCTCAAGGATACACAATGCAACAAAACAAGGATAATATGGGACCGAATGAAGTTTTGTGCTGATATGTTCCCACATATGAATGACATAGTATTATGGCCGAAGCACATGGTGGTGTCATAGGAGAACATTATTCAGTTAAGGAAACTGCACAAAAGATTATGCAAGCAAGATTATGGTGGCCAACAGTACGTAAAGATTCTAGGAATACTGCAGTGAGTGTGATGTGTGTCATAAGACAGGAAGGCCATTGCGAAGGGATGAATTTCCCTCAAATCCACAGGTCGTGTTGTAACATTTTGATAAATGGGCAATTGACTTCACTGGACCAATTAGTTAACCAAGAAAGAAGACGGGTGCATGCTATATTATCACTGTGATAGATTACTTCACTAGATGGGTCGAGGCACAACTCGTGAAGGATTGCAGCATAGAAACTGCTGTGAAGTTTATTGATCTAGATTTAAATAGGAACGCAAAAAATTATAGGCATAACCATAAATACAAAGATGTAACATAAATAATACTTCATTTCATTAATGCAAAATACTGAAATATGCTTAAAACAGAAATGGAAATAATATAGCTCAGGCAATGGTAGCTTATCTCTTAGAAGAGATGTAGTGGCTACATGCCTATGAACTATGTTACAATGAGGCTCAAAGGCTTATTTATTGCTGAGAAACAATGGAAAACCCTAAACATCAAAAAACCTAACCCTACGAGATGAAACGCCAAGCTATGGGCCCCATTTGGGTAAATTGGTTCATTAATTTCCTGGGTCATAACTTTGGCATATGATCTCTGTTTGACACGCACAATACCTTGCTAGAAAGATATATCTGAAGACTACAACTCTTGAGTGAGAAAAGTTGGTCCACAACCCACGTTGCTCTCGGTTTTACCAAAAAACTTTGTTTAGGGCCTGAAAATAGCTCCGAAAATTCAGGACCTGAAAAACTGCCAAAAATAGTAACTTGTGCTACAATTAAGGAAACTGAAAGAGACAATTATGGGCATCCAGGTAGGATAGGTGGGTGGCCACCAGCATCCACCTACATCATTCCTCACCCCTTAGGAAGCAATGTTCCCCATTGTGTTGAGTGCCTCCATGAGATGGGGAAGCTTCTGCTAAACTTGGTCTTTGGTGAGGTGATCTGCAATCTCTAATGTGTCCAGTAATGGTGGGAAGCATGGTTGAGGGCACTCAAAATTGAACATGGTGCAAGCCAAGGAATGGGGGAATGATGTGCTCCAAAGCATTGTTTCCCACAACCTTGGTAATGTTGTAAGGACCATATCACAGTGGTCTGAGCTTTCGGTGGGCTCTTGTAAGGTGTTCTTTCTGTAAATGCAACCAGAAATTGTTGCCCATTTGAAACTTGTGTGGCATCCAATGTTGATCATGTCATTGCTTATACAATGGAGCAGTGAAATATCGTCCTGTTGGGTAGAGGTGTTTTGGAAGTCATATCAAATGAATGCTTGACCTGACAGTGCAACGATACCTCCGTGGGTGAGGAGAAGATGTTCTTGTATTCTTTCATGACTGCATCCCCCTACTTCTGCTATGTGGAGGAACCCTTACCAGGGACCATGGATGTGGCTACGATCTTCCCCTTACTTTGAGAGTGAACCAGAAAGAAAATGAATTTCCTAGTATGGGAGATGATCTTACTGCATTTCTTAGTAGATATCAAAGAGGTGGTGGTAGGTGGGGCTACCTTCGTATCCTGTATAATGAATTACCCAAAGAAATAATAATAATGTGAGGCCTTGACTCATACAAAACATGTCACTTCCATGTATGGTTGGCCTAATAATACATCACAAACATCAAGAGGTGCAACATCACACAATACATCATCTATGAAGGGCTTGCTAATGTAGGGAAGGTGGCACTCATGGCGGACTCAGAGATCTTGTCCTTGGTGAAGCCACCCGATGTTGTACGACTGCGAGTGTGTTGTAGTCAGTAGGCCTAGCCACTTCATGGCCTCTGCTCAAATGGGTTTTTTTTTGCTTCCACTATCAACAATGAATTGCAGCGATGAACCCTTCACCCACATTTGTCAGTGGAAAAGACGCTCCACCTCCTTTGGATCTTTGGGCTCATTCTTCTAGAACTTAGCGATGGGAACAATGGTGCTAGGCTCCACATCAATGATTTTCTTCCCTTTGTGATTCCTCTTGTCAGGTTCTAACTCAAGGTCAGAACATGCATCTAATTTTGAAGCCTTCAATTCGGACACCAGTGACTACTTGGCCCGATAGTCACTTGTCTTGTGAGTGGGGACCTTATGGAACTCACACCACTTTCTTGTGTCCTTCTTTGACTTCGTGGTGTTGTTCTTTCTTTTGGCTTTGATGGGTTGTCTTGGGTTACACTGTCTTGGCTTTATCCCTGGTTTTGCGGTTTGGGGAAGCCTTTCCCTTACTTCGGATTCGTGGATCAAAAGTCTTGCTTCTTTTGTTTAAACCTCTGCTCGATCTTGACAGCATATCAGGATTTTGTGCCAAGCGAGGAGATGTCTAGGAACTCCATCTCATCCTAGATGAACCTGTGTAGGCAGCCATAGTACTTGAGTGCCAAATGTTTCTCAAAATCCTTTGATGCCCAAATTTGTGCGTAGGGTATCAAAAAATTAGTAAATTCTGGCACATCTTGGTCCCTTCCCTGCCACAGCGTGGTCCACTTTATGTGTTTGTCCACATAGCTCACGACAGGGTAGTACTACTCCTCGATGGCATCCCATAATGAATTCCAATTGGGAGAAATTGAAAATAGTGAGTTTGTACTTTCATCCTTTTTCTCACAGTTGGTTTCCCACCAGTTCTTGATGTGAGGGGCTGCTTTAAGAAGAGCTAAAGTAATCCTTTCCTGACTGGAAAAATGATGAATAGAAAAATACCCTTATAGTAGATTTAACCATTTATCTACAACATCTGCATCTATATAAATCTTGAATATGGGGATTTCATAGTTAACTTGTACCTTAAAGGGTGTGGTGTTTCTAGAGTAGCTATTAGATGCATTTCCCCTGGGTAGCCACTGAAGGATCTAGGAAATGTTGCCCATCATCATGTTCCTTTGTCGCTCGAGGGATTCTTCAAGCAAGATTCTGATAGTATCTCCTACACCCTCATCTTTATTTTCATCCTCCATGGGAGGCCGTCAAGATTTGTGAGGCTGATCTTGCAAAGGTTCAACCAGATGGAGCCCTAACTCCTTATATCCTGACCTCATTGGGAACATGCAATGAAAAACAAAGAAAGATCAAACCGCTCTGATACCACTGATCCAAATTTAAAGAGGAACACAACAAATTATAGATATAACCATAAATACAGAGATGCAGTATAAATAATACTTCATTTCATTAATGTAAAATACTGAAATATGCTTACAAATAGAAATGGAAATAATCTAGCACGGGTGATGGTAGCCTATCTCTGAGAAGAGATGTGGCAGCTACATCCCTCTGAACCTTGTTACAATGAGGCTCAAAGGCGTATTTATTGTTGAGAAACAATGGTAAACCTAAGCATTCAAAACCCTAACCCTAGGAGATGAAACACCAAACTATGGGCCCTGTTTGGGTAAATTAGTACATCAATTTCCCAGGGTCGTAACTTTGGCATACGATCTCTGTTTGATGTGCACAATACCTCATTATAAATATCTATCTGAGGAATAAGACTTATGATAGAAAAGCATTGGAAAATTACCCATGTTGCTCTTGGTTTTCCAAAAAAAAAAATGTTGTTTAGGGCCTCAAAACAACTTTGGAAGTTCAAGACTCGAAAAATTGCCAAAAATAGTAAATTGTGCTATAATTAAGGAAACTGAAAAACTAAAAGAGATAGTTGTGGGGGTCCAAGTGGGATAGGTAGGTGGCCACCAACATCCACATCGGTCATTTATATTCGAGTATATTCTCTCATGGTTTGGGTGCCCAAATATCGTGATGAGTGACTGAGGTTCACACTTCTTGAATGAAGCAATTGAGGCATTGACAAAAGAGTTCCAAATGCACCATCAGAAGAGTGCACCATATCATCTCGAGGTGAAGGGAACTATCAAAGCTTTTAAGAAAATAATGGATAATTCCTTAACAAACGTCTACAATGTTAATAGGAATGACTAGGATGTGCACATACTGGCGGTTCTGTGGGTATATAGGATGACTTGTAATAAATTGACAGGGAAAACACCCTTCATAATGGTATATGGGAAGTAAGAAGTGATTCCAATGGAGTATATATTGCTCATCCTAAGGATCGCAGTAGTAACTAAGATGGAAGATCATGACTTCATGGAGGAATGCTTAGCGCAACTATTGGTGTTAGAGGAGGATCACTTTTTGGCTGGCTTTCATTAGCCCGTACATAAAGCCAAGGAAAAGGCATGGCATGATCACCACATTAAGTAGTGCACTTTTAAGAATGGATATTTGGTCATGTTGTATGAAACAAGTTCAAAAAATTTCCTGGGAAGTTTCAAATACATTGTTTGGTCCCTTATGTGATCAAGGATATTTCAGATTATGGTGTAGTTCAGCTCACAAATCTAATTGGGGAGTTGTTTCATGAAAGGATTAATGGGAGAAGATTGAAGGTATATAGGGATGATCCTATCCCTACAAGTATGCAATGATTTTATGAAAGTAGGAAAGTCTTAATGCTTCAGGTAGTTGGAAGGAAGCGCAGGACTATAAACTACTCTCCATAGTAAGAGTTCCATCAAAGAAGGAGGGTTGCGCAATATTTAGGGAGATGGTGTAGGTGGAGAGAGCTATGACAATGTCATTGCACTATCAAGGAGAGCCCAACACAATCTGCCAAAAATATGACCATTGGAAAAGGTAAAGTTGATTTAACAAAAAATTTGTCGTTAAAGGGAGTGGGGGAATTACATTTAAGGAGCATATCTATGGAAATTTGTTGCCAAATTCACATTTATCTGGAGGACCTGAAGGCATTCAAGGCATTTTAATTTTAATTTGGCTATAAATATGGCATTCTGCTCTACACTCAGACAATTTTCCTCTTGAATAAATCTTGTGAGCTTTTGCGGCTAAGTCTAAGCCAAGAGAAGTGTTGCAGGTCTGGTGAGGATTGGCAAGATGTCTATTGGGAATTTTTGGAACAATGATTAATAAACATCATGATTGCTACACCTTCTACACACACCAAAAATCCTCTATGGACAAGTCTACAGCCCATAGCTGCAGCAATGGAAACAACAATAGTAGAACCAACAGAAACAACAATAATAAAGAAGTAGAAGAAATCAAAGAAGCCACTAATCAGGCAGTCGCCTAGGAAGGTTCCTGGTGAGAAGAGGAGCAAGGAAAAGATGAACAAAGGGAAACAAAAGCAACCAATGGAGTCGGTCGACTTCGAGGATGAAGAACTTGAGGTAGAAAGTGAGGACATAAGTGTCGATGAGGCCGAGCCAGTCTCGTGGTTACCTTCGTATATGCCACCGAGAGAGGAAACTGCTAAGGTGACAAAGGAAAAACTAGGAGCCAACCCCAGTAATTCAATTGATGTGTAGTGTAGCCAAGGGGTGCAGTTTAATTAGGAAGGATACCTCTACTAGGAGTTTTTGGATGAGTGTCGAGAGGCTCAGGAACAAAGGAAACCCTTCCACTATGCATGGATGTTACTTTTGATTGCTTTGATAGCCTAGAGAACCCTCGATGAGTCGCAATTCCCTATTTTCAACCCAAAATTATGCAAAGATACAAGGAATGATTCACCTTGATCATCAAAGGATCCAAGTCGGGTGGTAGAGAATAAATTATTTTGGCTATTGTTTGAGATTTATATGCGCACTGTGATTAGCCAATGCCTATCACCAGTGCTACTTAATGAATATCACAGAGTTGTGAACATAAAAGAAGAATTCCATAACTTATACATACATGTGAAGAAAGATACAAAGGGGATATGGTATGAGTTTCCTTCTTTTGTCACAGAGCAAGAATTTTTTTTGGTAATATCTAACTAGTGAAGTGTGTGGCCACAGGAGGTACACTGACTGTACAATCTGTGCTAAAGGGAGACACATAGAAGGTGCCTCAAAACGTCATTATCAACCTTCAGAAGAATACTGTGTAGGAGCCAAAGAATGTAGAAGAAGAGGAAGCATAAATGGAGGAACCAGAGCAGTGGAATATACCCTTTTTAGGAGATAGAAGATATTGAGTCTCCCTTCATCCTAAATAATAGGAATGAAACAACCACTAGAGGTGCATGAAAGAAGCAAAAATCTAACAAGACCTTTAACACTAAGCTGATGGTCCTCACTGAGGGGGACATCGATGAGATCAGTGACACTGTGCAATTAGTCTCTGAGGACATGTGGGGAAATATAGAGGCTCAATACAAGTGAGTAGTAAGCAGGTCCAGTGGGGCCTCAAAGGGTGACAGGTAAAAGAGAGTGTGATTCAAGCGAGTGTGATTGACGTGAGTAAGAATCAAGTGAGCATGAAGACATAAAAAGTGAGACTACAATCACCTTCAATGTTGGTGCTAACCACAGAGATCTACGTAGTGCCCATTCCAGGAGGGTTTCTGCATTTTACTACGGAGACAGATTAGTAAGTAGTGCCATATGGGAGGAATTCAATTCTAAACTTAGCAGTGTTTCCCATTCAATCATTGCATTAACTCCACGAGGGAGTGTCTGGTGAATTGAAACTCTAGGAATAGTAGGTGCTCTTCATGATCAAAGACATCAGGAGCCACAATGAGCAGTTAGTTGATGAAGTTTCTAGGGCTATCCATGATAAGGACATAGCCACTACGCGCAGGAAACAACTGGAGGATGTCATTACCCAGACTTGCATTGAGCTACTAGAGCTTCTCATACAGACTGATGCAACTTCTGAAGAGAAGCTCCACAAGCTAGTAGTTGGGGCAATGGAGTCCAAAGAAGAGGTTGAATTAGTAATGTTTGAGATGCAGATGCAAGTCCTAAAGATGTAGATGAAGCTACATGCAACAACACCTCTAGAATTTTGGTAGTGGCACGATGTTGCTATTAAGGCAGACATGGATGTACTAACAACTCTAGTTATACACTGCAACCAGATTTTTTAGAACACCACGGAGATGTGGGTCTCACTACAGGAGTACCCACATGTATGGAAGATTGAAGCTAAAAGAAGGGGAAAACAACTACATTTCGATGAAATCAGGGAAAAAATGCAGACCTTCACACCAGTGCAATGGTTCACCAAAATCTAAGAAGGGAAGGCTATTCAGACTGAGATAGATGAGTTGTGATGCAAAGCATCAATCATTGCAGTGAGAAGGCAACCTTGGTGTGCTAAAGCTAGTCAACACTCTTAGGCTGTAGATAGTAAATTGAAAGGTATGCAACAGATGTAGAGGACCGTTGGCTTAGTAGTAGAGGGACCAACTACTAATAAATTGGTCGAGGAGGTTCGATAGGCTGTCACACAGTGCACAACATAGCTTGAAGCATTGAAGATAGAGTTCAGTGGCCTTAAAACATGGATCGAGGACATATCGACAACATCACTTGGGATGATTCACATCTTTGCGTTGGGGGCATGTTAGGATGGGGTCCCCTAAGTCTAAGTTCTCTCTAAATTTTGAATCAATTCTGATGTAATAGTGTAAAGACTCTTCATTTTGAGTTGCAGAGTGGGAATAACACAGAAAGTTAAGAGTTAAAGGGGATTTTATGGAGGTCAAAGACCCTTATTTTGTAAAGGGATGGAATATTTTGATTAATGAGATTTTCCCATGGTTCATAGACTATAGTAATTGTCTAGTCAATTTAACGTCTTAAATTGCTCTACATAAATTATCAATCCAGGTATCGTAAACTGATGACGTGTGGTGCACCATATGTGCTTAGTTAATCTTTTTCTTATTTCATTATTTTATAGTTTTTATTGTTTTTGGGGTTTTGTTCTTGTTGGTTTCCTAAAGTATTTAATGCAAATGGAAATCCTATTCTAAGGTCTTAAGAATACTTTTAAAGGTCAAGTATGGATGTAGATTTCAAGACAAGGTTTATGTCCCTTATAGTAACTTCCAAAACTTAGCACTTCAAAAGATCTCAAAACATACTAGTGATGAAATTAGTACTTAAACAAGAATGGAAATGTGTTGCTATTCAAATCAAACAAGTAATGAACTACTGATCATGAAATCACTATCTCTGTTGTCTAGCTAAATACAGAAATAAAAGTTAAGCTATTGCACTCAACAAATCATAACTACAAACTAATAAAAGTAAAATCAAATCACATCATTTATAGTCCCATAGCTCACCAAGTATTCTAAGCTATGGCTTTAGGAGATAACGTCAATGATATGAGGAATTTGATATCTAATTGCAGAAAAGTAAAGCTAAAATCAAATCAAATCATTCATAGTCCGATAGCTCGCAAAGTAGTCTAAGCTATGGCTTTAGGATATAACGTCAATGATATGAGGAATTTGATATCTAATTGCAGAAAAATAAAGCTAAAATCAAACCACATCATTCATAGTCTGATAGCTCGCCAAGTAGTCTAAGCTATGGCTTTAGGAGATAACGTCAATGATATAAGGAATTTGATATCTAATTGTAGAAAAATAAATCTAAAATCAAATCACATCATTCATTGTCTGATAGCTTGCCAAGTACTCTAAGCTATGGCTTTAGGAGATAATGTCAATGATATGAATAATTTGATATCTAATTGCAGAAAAATAAAGCTAAAATCAAATCACATCATTCATAGTCTGATAGCTCGCCAAGTAGTTTAAGCTATGGCTTTAGGAGATAACGTCAATGATATGAGGAATTTGATATCTAAACTAACTAACAAAGAAAATGAATAAAACTGAAATCAAAGCATAACTGAAATTGAAAAGCTAAAAAAACAAAGTTAGCAGAGAGGCAAATCTCATGTCACTATTTGATGCAAAAACATGTAAAGAAAAAACTAATCTACAATCAACCGGTTGAACACACTTACATGAATTAAAATTGCATGAATGGAAAATCTAAACTATCAACTTGAAAGCAATCAAATGACATAATGAAATCAAAGCAAAATTACAAAATGAAATCTACTCTACCTTACATTCTAATGTGCTCCATGACATCTACTTCACATCTCCCTCCATGTTGAGAACATCAAAGCTTTATTCAAATTCTTCAAAATTACAAAGTACAACAAAGCTCTCCAAAGCATTCAAAATCCATCAAGGAAGAACTACAATCTTAAGAACTACAAGCTAAAAAGAACTAACAAATGAAGGAGAGAGATCTCCTATTTATAAAAAAAGATGAGAAGCCATCTCATTAATGAGAATCCATGAATCTCTCCCTCTACCTCTAGAGTCCTAATCAAAATAGGAACTGATAAGACACATGTCTTTTTAGAGTTACAATACAATTAGGAGATGTGACACATATCCTCATGATCCCATGATTCTTTCCACTCAAATTCGAATTTGGCCTTAGAGTGCCACATAAGGATCTTCTAGAAGCCTCCTTTCAACCTACACATGTCAACAATCTCAACCCATTTGTTAGGTATAAGCATATGCACATTATTTTCTAATTTTTAACCACAAATTCACTTAAAAGGCTTAGAATTAATAAAGTTTGGAAAAACATAAATGTGGCCCAATGATAATGAAAGTGGGATGAATGTGGTGACATAGTAGTGAAATGGAGGTGAAATGGAGGTGATATAATGGACATAATAGTGAAAGTGTAATGGAAATGAATGACATTTTCAAGACTCAACAGTGGCATAGAGAATGGTTGTTGTGACCAATTGAAAAAAGGTGGTTGGTTCTACCACATAGCCCCCGGGTATTGTTGTGAATTATATTGCGAGGGCTGAAAGAAAGAAGATGGATCAGTAGGCGTACCTATTTGTCGTGGTTGCCATTGGCGACGCTGATTTAGCAGGTAGACTAGTTCTATTTCTTCCTCTACCTCCTTATAGACTGCTTTTAACCCTGGGAGTGATGGGTAGCTTTCTGTGGCATGATCTTTAGTACATATGGCACAGGTTTGCACCATATCCAGCGGGCATTCTTTGTGACTATGCTTCTTCCTGCATCTAGGACAAAATATCACCAAGTTTTGTTCTGCTTCAGCTTGCTTTTGCTTGGCTTGCTTAATGTCTAATTGCGTTGTCAAAGTTCCCAAAATATCTGTTTTGAAATCCTCTAGCAGGTTTCCAATTTTTGCACGAGTTATACCTCCACCAGAGATTTTATTGTCCCTAGTGGTCATGTCACGTTATGCTGGTTTAAATCTCGTATTGCCTCTTGAGCACCTAATACACAATTTAATAATGTCAGCATACTCTTCTTGATATATATCACCTTTACCCATAATATTTAATGTCTCTATCCATTGTTCTTTCATCCCTTTAATCAGTGTAGTTTTTAGCACATTATCAGGTAAAGGCAGAGTTGCATAGGGAGAGCATTGGAGGTTATATTGAAAACGTTCCACATATTCTTCTAAAGTTTCACTGGGTCTTGCTACCATTTGGAATATTTCGTCCTTCAATTCCCTAGATCTGCAATCGTCCTGATATTTTTTAAGGAAAGCGGTTTTCATTTGATCCCAATCATTTATTGTACCTCTACCTAATCCCATAAACCATCGTAAGGCTACTCCTTTTAATGTAGAGGGAAACAACTTTAGTTTTTGGGGGTTGGTGGTATAAACATAACCCCGACATAATACATCAAATTCAAACAGAAATTCATTTGGATCCTCTGATGTCAGTCCATGAAAGGTGGGAATATTTTGGAGAGGGATATCTTTCATGGGTGCGTTGACAGCTATTTCAACGATGGGATACTGCAATGTAGAGGTCTGGGGTGCTTGTGGGTTGTTGGCCATTTGATCAAATATATGTCAGTACCCTTTTTGGATCTCTAGAGAGTTGTTCCTATGATGATTAGAAGGGGTGGGAATGATCTTAACAACACTCCCTCAGTCTAGATACTGTGTGTTCCTTGTTGAATTACCACCTGAGGGGATATTGGCTACTCTGTTTCCCCTGTTTCTCCTCCTCCTTCATGAATATTACAAGAATTCCCTTCTTGTGAGGAAATTGGGTGCAAATTTTCAATTTCTTGAAAACTCTGCTCAGTCCCTACTATTTTGTTGTGGACCTTAGTGTAGGCTATAGATGGCGAGCCTGTGGCTCGAAGGGAGACTGTAGGTTGTCTGGAAGCAACGTTTCTGGGACCCACTAATGGCTAAGATTCGAATTTCTTTAAGATGTCGTCTATGAATGTTGATCATCCAAGGGTCACCAGTCCCTTAGATTTTTCGGGTTTGGGTAGTGGAATTGGATTGTTTTCGGGTTTTTTCTTCTTAGTCATTCATGCAAACAATTCAAATGTTTATCTCTACCCTAAGTTCCTAACAATTCTGCAGGAAAGCGGGCGAGGGAGCAGGCATTTTACGTGCTCCGTACGCAGGTTCTTACCTTTCGTTTTTAATACCCAATTCTCTCTCAACAGACAAGCATCAAATACCTACTTCAGTTTTCTTTAATTGTGCTGAAAAGCAGGGGGAGGAGCATGGACTTTACCTACTCGTTAAGTAGGTTCTTACCTTCCGTTTTCAATACCCAATTCTTCCTCAACAACAATCATCAGATGTACATTACTCTTTAGAAATGGCTACACTCTCCCTGGCAACGGCGCCAAAATGTTGGTCGATAAAAGGTGCCTTTTTAAAACTCCTAATTATCCTCACATTAATTATCAATCCGGGCAAGTCTTCTTATTTCAAGAGTGTACACAGTTAAATACAAGAGTAAACAGATGCATCTAGTAAATCCCAATTGCAATTAAAGAAAACTCAATCCCTTAACGAAATCAAATATTACATTCATCAAAGTAACAACAACATCAGTTGAGAGTACAGTAGTGATAACTCATCACTCTTTAACTGATTTAATCTAAATCAAGCCCAGTATTCAATAATTAATCTAAACAACAAATTATATCAATCTGAGAGTTTCAATAGTGATAGTTAATACACTTTACAATTGATTATATCAAGCGAAATATTTATCTAAGTAACTTGATCCGAAATGAAAGTAAACTGAATCCACGAGAATACTGCAAATTATATAAAGTAAATAGATTCTGTTAACACTGGAAAATAATAAATAGCAAAGCGATAAAATCACAGAAAGCAAGAATACTATCAAACCATCACACTTGAGAGAATTGGAAATGTATGACACAAGAAAAGCAGTTGAATCCACCAGAGGCTGGGCCCTTAGCCGCCAGCGAACACTGCTAAGTTACTTCAGGTGACGCGAGGGAACAGCAACTTTACTTATATATTAATCATTAAACTGAATGAGAATTCAATATATTCATGTTCTTCTCGACAGCAAGAGTCTGTAATTACAATTACAATTTCAATAATACAGAAATTCCTCCTCTTCCCTCTTACAAAACATCTCCTTTTATAATAGGAAAGGGTAAAAAGATAAATGATAAACACAATCCCTCAGGATATCTCGATCCTGAGGGATTCACAACAGTTTTCCAACTTTAGACATCATTTCCTTTCTCGTGTTGATTCTTTTGATTTGCTTTTGGCCTTATTTGCAAACGCCGTGTTCCTTCCTTAGCTTGCCGATTTTTGTTGTTCCTTCATAGGGAACAACATTTGTCCCTTTTGTTGTTTTCCTACATAAAGAAAGGTAATAATTAGCTAAGTCGTAACTGCAGATAATTCCTTCACTTCTTACCCTAATTCCTTAATAGATTAGCGCATTAAGCTATAGAAAAGATAAGAATAAAGGAAAAGGATGATGAGGTTAATAGTAAATGCATACCTTTTCCATGACTCAACAAGGGAGGGACAAGATATATATGAGGGTACTTCTTTAGGCACTAATAAGTAAGGGGGACAAATGGGGTTAGGATAAGAGAGTGAGTCGACCATGATAAACTTTAAGGAATATGAACGAAACCATTGATGCCATTAATATTTGTTTGCCCTCCACCCAAAAGACAAGCCTTTTTGGCTAGAAGGTCCGCTTCAAAGTTGATAGATCTTAAAGTATGGAAGGGAGAGGAATTAGAGAAGGATTGAAGGAAGTCTTTAATTCTATGAAATAACAAATTTAACATATTGTCTTTTGGAGGAAAGGTTGTTCTCAGGTGATGAATAATAAGGAAAGAGTCTCCTAGAATGGTGATGTCTTATACACCTCGAATAAGGGCTAATGTCAAACCCAAATAAAGACCATACAACTTAGCCTAGTTATTGGATTTTCTACCAAGTCCCCATGAGAATTGTTCCACAATTATTCCTTTGAGATTCAGAATAATCCCTACCCCTCCTGCCACCCTAGGTTGCATTTTGAAGCACCATCAAATTGAAGAACCCATGACTGAGAATTTTTCCTCCATTATACAAAATCTCGAGTAGAAAGACATAGCAAACACTTAAGGTTAGACTTACATTGCCCTAAAGGAAGTGGACTGATATGCGGAGAAGCCCATGGAGATAGTCATTGATGTTCTAAAGAATCCAAGGAGGGATCTGTTGATTTGGGGTAGCATCAGATGTTCTCTAGCCATGAAAATTGGTGGAGAGGCTAAAGCACATGAGATCTCCAAGACCCAGAAATGGTTTGGGTTTGGGAGATATTAAAATAATTAATATTTTTAATGGAGTTCCTAAGTCTAAACTTACAAAAAATAAAATATTAATGGGTATTAATATAAAACTGGGTTATAATGGTCCAAAAGTCATGGATCAAGCCAAATCTAATCTTAGTCGTTGATTAGAGATTTAATCTCGGTCATTGATGGACCAATGAGAAAAGTATAAGAGGAGGCTTGAGGGTCAGTTGGATAACACACGAAGAGAGATCAAGAACTCGATTTTTTGGGGCAAGGTTTGTTGAGGAAATTGAGTGAGTGATCTGAGTTGCAGCTGAGGGGCAATGAATACACAACAGAGAGGTAGAGTTAGTACCAGGAGGATCAGCGCAGAGCCAGGAGAGGAACACAGAGCCAGCGAAAGGCGACACAAAGGCAACCAGGAGCTGCGCAGAGCCAGAGAGGGCCAATGTGTGAGACGTAGAAGGTCTAGGGGTTGATGCAAAGGCTCCAAAAGCTATCACAGAGCCCAGAGAAGTTGATGCTGGGCCAGAGAGGCTGACGCAGGGCCTAGAGGCAGCGCTGGGAGCATTTCATGGGATAGACTGAGAGCTGGAGAGTCGGATAGGGTGATGCAGTCCCTATCAGAGTGACGCAGAGCAGCAAAAGGTGCATTATTGTTGTGGGATCATTCATCTGGTATTTTAGCCAGAATATCTATCTCCGAATGAGAGGTACTACTACCGCGGGCATTCTCTATTGGGTGAGCCATTTCTGGCACGCAGGTTGTATTCTGAAACTGCATAACAATAAAACCCTCTGAATAGCTGCACCGGTTTTCCTGCATTGGGTTTTTCCGGGGACATTTGTCCAAAAACAATGGTGTCACTTATGTGCTTGTTTTCTTTCAGTTGATGATCTATATGTGTTGATATTGTACTTGTATTTATTTCAGTATTTACATGGTAAATAACTTGTTAAGTAATTGAACAAGTAGGAAGAAATAAATCAGATAATATAGGAATAATTTCTAATGGGTTAAACTTAGAAATTCCAACATGGTATCAGAGCGTGGTTGCAGATCACAAGATAACTAAAAGCATCAGCCGAAAAAAGTAGTAGCAACAAAAAATAGTTGTCCCAAGTGACAGAAGTTGTTCCTAGTAGAAAGCAGCAAGGAAGGGGTGACGCAGAGTGCCTATGTCATCAATTCGAGCCAGGAGGAGGATCAGTGTAGTGGCAGAGAGAAGAAAACCTGACCTATGCAGTGCCTGATCATCTTTCTCAGCCAGGAACAATTGACGCTGTGGCCAGGAGGTGTAGATTTTTCCAGTGTCGGGATTGTGTAGAGCCTAGAGGCTCAATTCTTCAGGTTGCTGAGGTATAGGGGGTTGCGGATAATTTGAGAAGCAAAGTTGGTGGGGTACTGTGGTCAGAATAGTACCTAACAGGACAAGACCAAGGAGGAAGGATTTCCAGAAAGGAAATCAAGACTCAGAGGGAGTCAAACCGAGGACTTCCAGGAGGGAAGTAAAGAGACTCAAAGGAGTCAGAAGAAGAGTAGCAAGATGGCATTGAATGGGCTTAGAGATCAGGATATACTAGACGGAGCTCTCAAATTTGTAGTTTAGAAGGCTAGGATCTTGTCCATTCTAGATAGATATCACATCAATCACTTCACCTTGAAAACGATAGCGATCCTAGTTGACCCAGCTGAAAATGAGAAGTATGAGGAGGCAATGGCCAGGGCAAAGTGCATCATCCTTGATGGGGTCAAGGATCATGTGGTACCACATATTGCCAAGAAGGACATGACAAATGAGATGTGGGAGGCCCTGAATAAATTGTACCAGCATACTTCCATGAAGAGGAAGATGTTACTTGAAAATCAGTTGTGGTCATCCCATATGCAGAAGGGAGAGCAGGTAGATGTCTTCCTCGGTGGATTGAAGGAGATCCGTGAACTGCTAACTTCCATAGGGGCCACGCCAGATCAGGAATTGATGGTGAGGACCGCATTGAACACAGTCTAAGAGGATTGGGAGGTATTTGTCTAGAGCATACTAGGCAGGTCGAGTCTTCAATATTGGGAATAATTGTGGGTGGCTCTTCATTAATAAGAGATCAGATGGGTGACCAAGGAAAGGAGTAGCGGAAAAGAGGCCAGAATCAAGGAGGAAGAATAAGATGAAGATATAGCATCTGTAGGAAAGCAGGCGAAGAGAAAGAAGAAGGACCTCTCCAAGGTCAAATGATTCCATTGTGGGGAATTGGCTCACTATGCGAACCAGTGTCCAAGGAAGAAGAGTAAGGGAGAGACTTCTGAGACCAAGCCAGCGACAACAAGGGCAGAGAAAGAAGTGGAGACAGATGACGACTGTGCCATGAGTGCTCATGTGCCACTTGAGAGGAAGTGTGGAGACATTGAGCTATAGTCAGATGGAGTACAGATGATGAGGGGCAGGATCCTCGAGGTACTCGACCTCTTGGATTATACCTTGCTACGGGAGCCCCAAAGAGGGGTAGCAGGATTGGAAGATGGATGTAGGGACAACTGCGGATGGAGTGACAGAGGGAGCTACAGTGCAGGAGTCCTGGGACAATGTGAGGCAACAGTGCGAGATGCATGGAGTTGTTGCAACAGCGCAGAGGTCAATAGAGGGAGAACTTGTTAGCAGCAAAGGGAGCTTCAGCATCGGGAGAGTCTCTAGCCTTATAGGGATGTCAGAGTTGGGTGGATCAGTTACTTCCTTCTCAGTTAATGGTTTGCAGTGTTATGGGCAGCACGATGTAGCGTGAGGAGAAGGGGGTGCAATGCAGACGTAGCAGTGGCAGTGGCAAGGCCATGGGAAACAACAAGGATGTAGAGGGAGCTGTCATACAGATGTAGTAGTGGCAGTGGCAAGGCCATGTGCAACAACAAAGGATGCAGTAGTGCAAATTATGTTGGGCGGGGAGGCCTAGCATCAGCACAGGTACTGATGTTGGATGATCAGGATGATACTCAGTGAGGAGTATTACTAGAGCACAGTCCTCACTAAGAGGGAGTGTTGATTTGGGGTAGCATCAGATGTGCTCTAGAAATGAAAATTGGTGGAGAGGATAAAGCACATGAGATATCAAAGACCCAGAAATAGTTTGGGAAGATTCTAACCATTTGGGAGATATTAAAATAAATAATATTTTTAATGGAGTTCCTAAGTCTAAACTTACAAAAAATAAAATATTAATGGGTATTAATATAAAACTGGGTTAGAATGGTCCAAAATTCATGGATCAAGCCAAATCTAATCTTAGTTGTTGATTAGATATTTAATCTCGGTCGTTGATGGACCAACGAGAAAAGTATAAGAGGAGGCTTGAGGATCAATTGGAGAACACATGAAGAGAGATCAAGAACTCGAATTTCTGGGGTAGGGTTTGCTGAGGAAATTGAGTGAGTGATCTAAGTTGTAGCTGAGGGGCAGTGAATACATAGCAGAGAGGTAGAGTTAGTACCAAGAGGATCAACACAGAGCCAAGAGAGGGACGCAGAGGTAGCCAAGAGTTGCCCAGAGCCAGAGAGGGCCAGCGTGTGAGACGCAGAGGGTCCAGGGGCTGACGCGGAGGTTCCAAAAGCTGACACAGAGCCCAAAGAGGCTGATGTTGGGCCAGAGAGGTTGATATAGGGCCTAGAGGCAGTGTTGGGAGCATTTCATGGGACAGCCTGAGAGCTGGAGAGCTGGATAGGGTGACATAGAGCAATAGAAGCTACATTGTTGTTGTGGGATCGTTCATTCATTTCTAGTTCAACACTCCCATACTGTAGATTCAACACCATTCCATTTTTTTGAGACATTCTAATCTCACCCTTCATTAATTCAATCTGATCTTCATAATTAATTCCTTGTTTCAAATTGACTTCACATTGCTTTGTTCCTGCATATAAATCTTCATTAGAATTAATCAATTCAATAACCACAAATGTTTTACCATGTTTCCTCATTATGCCAACATTTCTGACAACTTCTTCTCCATATTTTCCATTCATGACAAATTTGTTCTCATTAAGTTCTCGTTGTACAGTCTGATCACTTATTCCTTGGTTTTATTGCCTCTTACCCAAAAGACTTGACTCATGCCACAAATCTGTCATCTCATTTGGAATTTCTCCCAAAATCTCTGCACAATCTCTACTATCTTCATTTTCTGCAACATCTGTCTTTATTCCTTCTTTACTCTGGCTTCCTTCAAGATCAATAATCTTCAATAATTTCTTATCATCTGCAAAGCCTTCTATATCAACTTCCAGTAGTTGCTCTCCTTTGGCTTCAGTCCTCAATAGTTGTCCAATATCTGTATAATTCACTACAACTATGTTTAGCAGCTGCTCTTCCCTCTGTATCACAAGATTATATGAATTCCCTTCTTCTAAATTCTGAAAAATCATATCTTTGCTTTTCCTTTCCCTTATGACAACATGAGTCAATTGCCTTACTTCAGTATATCCTGCATTTACACACAACATATTAGTTTCAAAACTATGAGATACCAAGGTATCCTCAAATAATTTCATCATCAACTCTTCCAGTTGACTTCCACTTCCTGAATACATCATAAGATTCTTCATTTGCTTTGTATTAGCTTCATCATTTTTCCTGAGAAAACTCTTTGTTCTATGTTCATATGAATGGATCTCTTTCTTTCCAAACATTCCTTTGATCTCAATAATTCCTTTGCTATCCTCCATTTGAATTATCCTTTGGACGCCATCTAACTGGACATCTTCCTTCACTTGTCTGTAACTTTTCTCCTTATTCTGCATATGACTATGAGTAGTCATCTCTTCACCTATTAATATAATAGTTTCCAATAACTGCTTGTCTTCCCTCAAGTCTATATGACCTACAAACACACAACAACTTTCAATTTTCAAAATACAATACGTTTCATCTTATTTTGATGATTCAAGTACCAATCCTCCATCATAGATCTTTTGGATTTTGGCAGATCCTTCTTGTTGTGACTCTATTTCTCTGAGTCTCTCCTTCTCTAACATATCAATATGAATTTGTTCAAGTTCCCTGAACTCATTCATCAGCTTGCCATTCCACCTTTGTTGCAATAGCTTCCACTTGACCCTTTTATTCATTCTCCATTTGTATCTTTGGTCTTTACTTGTCTTTCTTTGTACTTCCAGACTAATCTCAAGTTCTTCATTCTATTGCCAATTGCTATGCTTCTACAATCTAATGCCTTCCTCAAATTTATTCTCATGTTGCTGATCATCTCTTCCAAATTGTTGGTTCCTTCCATCTTCATCATGTTGGATTAATACTTTTGTCTCCTTCATGTCTCTGAGGACATAACTTCCTTGTTGCTCATGATCTTTCATCTCAACTTCAAATAATCTCTGCTAAATTTCTCTGATTTCAGCATCATATTTATTAATGTTGTCTTCCACACCTACAATCACATCATTAACTTAAGATTCTAAACATTTACTTAACTCTATAAATGTTAGAGACAGTTCATCCTTATCATGCATAGTAACCATATCCTTTTCTCCATCAAGTTCCTTGAGCAATCTTTCCAAGAATTCTAATTCCATGTGAAATATCTCCAGCAATTCATCACAACTTCTATTCTCAGCTTCATTCTTTTCCTGGCAATCCTCCTTAATTATCCTGTATTCTACATTGTCATATTGCAAATTTCTTTCATCAATTTCATCAGACAATTTCATTTGTTTACCTCCTTGTAATACCACTATGGCATTGTCATTAGACTTCTGGTCCATATCAACTTCATCTGACTATCTTACACCAAATAGAATTTAATCTATGAACTCTTTCTGCTACAATAGATCAACACCTTCTTCCTCTAAAAGGCATTCTCCATCATAATTCACCTTAAGAGCTTCATTCCTGTTTGTGACATTTTTACTAGATTGTCCATCATCCTCTGTATATCCTGCAAACATACACAAACTATGAGAATAAAAATCACAAGGCTTCATTGCCTCATCCGCTTCCCTTTTCATCATATCTTCTAATTTTTCTGAACTATGCCAATAGTCCATGAGATCTTCAGCTAATCTCTCATTATCCTCTCCAGCTAACATTTCACTTAGTTCTGGTCTGCAAATGGAAACTTCCATTTCTTCTTCTACTTCCCTGAGTTCCTTTGGTTCCACTTGAGCACTAAATATCTACTCAATCTTTCTCAACTCTTCTGTTATCTCTAAATTCACTTGTTGATTTCTCTTTTCTTGTAGCCTCTTCCACTTTACTCTCCTTCTCATGGTTCAACCATGCCTCTGGTCTTCATCACTTCTCAGCAGCATCTCCATCAATATTCCAATCTAGAAATCTATCTCAGCTCTCTCTCTATCAAACTCTTCTTGACTCATCCTCATGCCATTTGCTTTGGTATCTTTCCTTCTGCTGTGGCTTCTTTCTGAACCTCTACTATGACTATCAGTAATCATCTTCTTCTCCTCTCTTTTCATGAGATCCTCACTCCTTTGCAACAAGCCTCTACAATAGAAAGTCCTCCTTACTGCGATCTTACCTCACTAAGCTCTCCTCACTCAATCTTTTGGTAAGCACGGTCCTCTATCTGGAACCTCCTCTTAAGCAACACCTTTGCTCCTTCTAGGCTTCTGCAAACTCTCACTCTCTCTTGAGAACACTTCAGTTGTCCTCTCTTTCCAATCTCTTGTTGGATTCTTCAGGTTCACTGCCACTTCAGAGTGCTTTCCTTGCTCTGCGTTTAAGAACACATCTGGTTCTTCTCTCACAACTTCTCTTGTTCTATATTGTTGCAGTCTTCACACTTTCTTATGTTGTCACCTATGTTTTGAATGGATTTCCTTTGTCTTTTGCATCTACAAGTTCTGCTACACATCACCTCTGTGTGCCTTCCTTCAGTTAGATTAGAATCTGATCCTTCCTCTTGCCTGCATAAATACTTTAGCACATAACTCTGTTTTTAATTCCTTCATATATAATTTCTCTATTCTGTTTAACCCCAATTATTCAATTACAATTCTGCGCTGCGATTAGTTATTTCAATCACAAACCTGCTTTGATACCAAAAATGACGCAGCGGAAACAATGGTTTAATAATAAACCCACAAATGGATCATATGACCCAACAATCACCCCGCTTTACACCCTTTCCACAAAATATATGCCTTTCCCTATCGGAGCCGAAATGCCTTCAGAAACACTTAAACAATGCTTTTTCCTTTCGGAACCCAAATACCCTTGGAAAATACCAAAAAAACGCTTTATCCTTTTTTTAACCGAAATACATGTGTTAATGCCGAAGATCGAGATCTTGCCGATCGAACGGTCATCATTTAATCGCCTTATCAGTGGTCGGCAGTCGCAAGGCCCTTATATTGGAACTTCCCTTTGGTAGGGTCCCGACGCAATCATCACTAATCGCTATGGCTCCCGCACAGGCTTTATCGCTCCGCTCCAAAGTGCCGATGCGATATGTCGGCAATCGCATAGCGCAAGGTTTCGGGGTTAAGTCTTTTCCATCCACCGATCCGATTGTGCGATGCGATATATATAATATGTCTCGGACCCGATAAGTCCCAAAAGCAGCATTTGTAACATTTCAAGTCCATTTTCCGAATCCACTAAGTTTTTTTCATTAAAACTTAGTGTGTTTTGGGTTTTCCACTTGCGGGACCGAAACCATGCAAACAGGCTTTATCGACCCAATATGGGTGATCCGATACTTGAATTAAGTCAATTCAACAATGGATTTCATACGAAAACTTCAGAATTCTATTAACTCTGTGATTGGTACTGAGAATCATACAGAACGGAAAATTAACCACTCTAGCAGACTATAAAGAACAAAAGCATAACACAGAGTTCCAACGGGCTTTAATAAATCATACGCACATCATCATTTTGTTCAAAATAAAGGAAGTTACAGAGTCTTGGCCTTAGGCTTGATTACCTAGATAAAGACCTTTATCTCACAAGAAATGCAATCCACCCACTATCTCTCTGCTTTCGTTCTATTCACACTCTTTCACTCTCAATTAATTCCTTCCTCTGTAAATACACACATAAACACATAATTACAAGTTGAGGCTCTCTGCCCCTCTCTAGCCTGATTATTCTAGTTAGCAACCTTCTTCTCCTACGCAGCCCGTAGGCTTACAATGCTCTCCAATCCTCTCTCCCTGTCTCCTCTGTCTCGAATCCCTCTTCAGAAAAGAAAGGAAATTACATATATCTCCCATTGAACAATTTCCTTCTCAATTGAAGGGATAGACTACATATTTACGAATCAATATTATCCTAATCTGAACAATTCTAACTACTTGGCTTGATCTCCATGCAAGGAGGATTGTTACCAGGAATAGTGTCCACTCGGATGCTGCTATTCCCACTAAGATGGGTGACTATCTTAGAAATAAACAATTAAATTCTACTTTCGTTTTCTTTTATGAAAATAGACAAGAGGAGAACCAAGAATACCAACCTTAGTCTTGCGCTTGATTTCCTCTCCTTCTTGATAGAGCTTCGCTGCTTCTTCTTCGTCTGCCCAACTTCAAAGAGAACCTGTGGAATCACAGCAACATACTACTATTGAAGAAACAAAGATCTATATTCATAAATAACACAGCATCAGATGTGCATTAACCATATAAATGCATATATAAACAAGTACATAAGAATATGGAAGAAAACTAGAATAGTTTTATTAAGATGAAAAGTAGCAAGAGGATTACAACCATATGTTCTGACCCAGCATCATCCTCCAGCTAGGAAGCCCTTCTTCACCTCAAGCAAAGCTTACATCACCCAACACTATGAATGTACACCAGAAAACCAACAGCACTTCTTTATAAGATACAAAATTCCAGCCTCCTGGATCTTTGTGATGAGGGATCCATATATAGATGATTACAGAGAGGTGAGTCATCTTCTGGGATCTTGATTAGTGTCCTCTCTCTGATACTTCCTGCTTCCACTTAGAGAATGATGATCTCTTACTCATCCCTGGTCAAAAATAGAGAGGCAAGTGTCAAAGGGGAAGCTTCTGGAAGATTCCATGATCTTCCACCTCGCATTTTGTCCCTGCCATTTGTCCATTCCTGACCATCTCACCCTACAGAGGAGAAATTTAGTATGCATCACACCTTATACACTCGGAAGGTGATATGCATTGCACTCTCTGCACTGGGCTTTCAGTATGGTCCAGTTTTGACCATTTATGAGCAGTTTTCAGTGGAGAACTTCTGGGAGATGATGTAATCAACTGACCTTGTTCCTTTAGGCAGTGAAGCAACACTTTTAGGGACTTAGGAGCCCTCAGTTTATGGACATTTATGATTGGGGTTAAAGTGCCCAAAAATGTCTATAACAGTTGCCCCCTAAAGCATGAGGTTGTTAATCTTTCTGATGTCAGGTGAAATGCCTTACTATGAGGATCCAAAGTTTTTCCGAGCTGGGAGGCGACCTGTAATAAGAGACAATACAATACATTATTTTGACAACATTTTTTCACGATCTAGCTGAGGCGGGCATTCCCATGCTCAGCTTTATAAAT
>APFE031362844.1:282504-328880 GCA_000404065.3 Pinus taeda
TTCTTGTCTTCCGCTCAGCTACCCCGTTCTGCTGTGGGTTATGGGGAGCTATGAGCTCTCTACGAATCCCTTCTGCCTTGCAGAAATCCTTGAACTCGTCCGAGATGTATTCACCACCATTATCGCTCCTAAGAGCCTTCACCTTCTTCCCCGACTCCTTCTCGACCAGTGCTTTGAATTCATAGAACTTTGAATATATCTCGCTCTTCTTCTGCATGAAGAAGATCCAGCACTTACGAGAGAAATCATCAACAAAAATCACATAATACCTGTGTTTTGCTGTCGAAGCAACTGAGAAAGGTCCACACACATCTGTTTGAATTCTCTCAAGGATCGTTGTGGCGCGACTATCCTTCTCGTGAAAGGTGGCTTTCACAAACTTCCCCAAAGTACACCACTTGCACTGATCTGACTGCGCAAGTGTGCCTTTAGGAAGCCCTGTAGTGATCTGCTGCAGTATCTTCAAGGCTCCATGGTGAAGGTGACCCAATCTCCTGTGCCACAACTCGCCATCATCCAGGCTCACCAATCCTTCTGCCTTGCCTGCCATTGCTGCGCATCCATCTACATGCAACTGATAAAGGTTCCTCACTCGAACCCATATCTTCCGGGTCTCACCAGTTGTCTTGCTGCGCAGGAAGGCCTTTCCCTCGCTGAAAACAACATCATACCCCTTGTCTTCTAACATCGCCACTGAGATGAGATTCTTCTTCAATCCTGAAACATGCATGACTTCCTTCAATACAAAGGGTTTACCAGACTCCCTCTCAAAGGAAATGGTACCGATACCGGTCGCACTGTATCTACCATCATCGCCCATCTCGATGTGCACTCCAAGATATTTGTCCTCCAGATCAGAGAACAAATCTCTATCTCCCGTCATGTGAAAAGACGCACCACTGTCCAAGAACAACACTGATCCCATCACACTTGAAACCAAGCATGCGATCAATGAAAAATCAAGCTCAAACTGAGAAGCTAAGGCCTCTCCCCCTGCAGATCCAGCAGCTTGCTTGTTCTTCTTCTTCTGCGGACAATTTGTGGCATAGTGTGCGTGCTGGTGACAGTGAAAGCACTTCACCTTGGAAATGTCCTGCTTCTTTCCTTTCGCACCGGAATGAGAAGCTTTCTTGTTCTTCCCCTTCTTTGCTTTGGCAGCCAAAGTGCAATTTTCTTCATCAGATGCCTTTGATGAAGATCCGTCCCTGGTATTCCGCCTGATCTCTTCTTGCACAAGATCCGACCAAAGTCTCTCCCATCCTGGCAATTTCTCCCGACCATTGACAGAGTCCTGATAGGAATGCCAACTCTTCAGAAGACCAAGTAGAGCCAAGCTCACCAGTTCCTCATCATCGACAGTCACCCCCACACTTCCCAGCTCATCCCAGCATTGGGTGAACTTCGTGAGATACCTGGGCATACTGTCTCCATTCTCACACTTAATGTTTCTGAGTTTATCCTTGAGCGCCAACTTCCTCTGGTCGCTCTTGCTTTGGAATATATCTGTCAATGCTTTCCACATCAAGTATGGAGAAACCTTTCCATGGAGGCTAGACACTCTGTGATCCTTCACGCCCTCCAACAGAATCCTTCGACACTTTGCTGTCTTCTTTTGCCAATCCCCGACTTGAGCAGCATCAGTAGGTTTTGGGACATCCGCATCTATGAACTCCTTCAACCCATTGTCATCTAACACTGCCTCCATCTTGTCCTTCCATGCAATATAGTTCGAGATGCCTTCAAGGGCATACTCCAATCACAATCCGTTGAAATACATTTCAACTTTGACACCAAGAAAACACTACTGCAAATTCGAATTCCACCAACTCAAAAACTCAATCGCTTCCGATCTAAAATTCGTGAGAACGAAGTATTTCTTGTACAGAGATCGACTGTATGGGAATTCACCGGATATCTCACCTTCCAAAAGAAGGATGAATCCAGAGGCTGCCTAGCCTGATTACAGACTCTGCCTGAAGAAATAAAACATAGTCACGTCCTGAATAATAGATCTGATGATCAATCCTCGCTTTGATATCCTGTAGAACTTTTTCTACAAATCAGCCAGCTCTGACAGCATGTAGAAATTTTGAATAATATGACACTTATTCACAGAGATTATCCTGATTATACACTAATTGTGGAATACATGCATAATACATAACCTCCTCTACGTTGATCATCAATTTCCAGTATTAAGGAAACATCAAGCATGCGCACATTGAAGCATCAATCACACATATCAACACAGTATGTAATCGGGGAAAGCATACAGCTGAAAACCCCTCAACTATCTATATATTATATTGATTGAGAACATGTAACAATACATAGTACAATACTCCTCGCAAGTACTCAGTACTATCGTCACCTGTTACACAAAACTAGCCAGATCTAAATCATCATAACAAGGTTCAAATCTCCTCCGCTGCTTGCC
This sequence comes from Pinus taeda, assembly GCA_000404065.3. NCBI lineage: Eukaryota > Viridiplantae > Streptophyta > Pinopsida > Pinales > Pinaceae > Pinus > Pinus taeda. The sequence goes on from APFE031362844.1 coordinate 284,942, forward strand.
TGCCTCCCACTCGGCGCAATCTTTAGCCAATGAGAATAGATGGAATGGCTGAACCAAACTCGGTATTTCCCCTTGGGTAACACTACACAATCTCATTGGCAAATACTCATCCATGCATGTGCAAAATCTCATGCACAACTTATAGTCACAACTGACAGCTGTCTTGCCCTTTCACTCACCTCTAACACTTGTCTCCACTGAACTGTCCATGCACTGAGTTAACTGATGTATTCTTTAGTTTCTTTATGAGTTAATAATTAGTGAATTAATTAATAACTAATTCACACCAATCATCACTTAGTCTATTGATCAGATAGACTAAATACAACTAGTTCAACTAAGTCAAACTGAACACAACTCCACCAACTCCTCAATCAACTCCACAGAACTCAAACACTGAAGTTCTAACTGAAGTCCTTCATGCAATAGCTCAAGTAACCCATTAGAAAAGTGTATTTCCTTCTGCCAGTTGCATGTGCCACATCTATAGCTCGAACTGAAGTGCTCCAAGAGAATAAGATAATGTTTATAGTCCAAATATTATTAAGAGCTAATAATATTCGACTGTTCTATTTTTAGCCTGGTAGTCTAAAAATAGACTCTGCCCATATGTCTAAAAATAGAGGTCCATCTATTTTACCAACTTGACCAATCATCCACAAATAGCATCCTGCAACTCATAGACCATGATCCATATGTCTAAAAATAGACATAGTCTAAAAATAGACTTTGCACCAAAAATAGCCTGCGGGCCCACTTAATGAAGGCGACTTCTTTTCACTAAGCCCCATCATCTTGTTGCATCTTCAACAAGAAGATTTTTAGGGGCAACACAATATTGGAGGAAATTTATCACTAATTTGTCTTCCATTGCAGCTCCATTACATGCATTGACAAATGTCATGAAAGTCTTGCATTGGGGAGATGTACAACAGAAACCATTTGATGCTTTGAAGCAAAAGATCAGCTCAACACTGGTATTGGCTCTTCCGGATCTTAGACAACCATTTGAGATTCAATGGATGCAAGTTATTATGCCATGGGAGTAGTTCTTATGCAGCATGGTAAGCCCATTTCATTTCATTCTGAATTTTTTAATGGAGTTGTAACTAACTATCCCACTTATGACAAATAATTGTACGCATTTGTACAAAGTGTCAAAAAATGGAAACACTACTTGATGGGGAAGGAGACCATTATCCATACTAACCATCAACCATTGTAGTATTTACAGTCACAGTCAAAGTTGCAACAATCACAACATTTCAGATGGATGGGTTTCATACAACAATTTCATTTGGTTATCAGGTATAAAAAGGGAATCTACAATAAGGCAGTGGATATGCTCTTAAGGCCTATTGTAAATTCATCTATTATAATCAAGCAAAATTATTTTTTACATGAAAGTTACATTGAACAATATGCATATGATAGTGACTTTCAAGATGGGTATACAAGCTTGAGTCAAGGAAACCAAATTGAAGAGTTGGATTATCATTTACATAACAATTTGTTGCATCATTTGGGCAAGTTGTGTATTCCACAAGGAAAAAGAAAAAGTATCATAAGGGAGGCGCACACTTCATTGATTGCAAGACACTTTGGTGTAGGCAAGATAGTAGCGAATATCCGAAGGTATTGTTATTGGCCACTGCTCAGGTGATCATGTCCTAAGTGGAAAAAAATGCTCAAATTTTAAATTGCTCATAATTGGTTGAAGCCAGAACGATCGGATAGGCCTCGTCAAAACAATCCTGTAGCTGTGAACGGAAATCAAATCCAACATCGTATGGAGAAGTTATCGCATTTTGAAAATGCCCAATAACTTGTAAAATTTGAATTTATATATATATATATATATATATATATATATATATATATATATATTATATATATATATATATATATAGATAGATATATATTATTTTCCAAGGAATATTCCTTGGAATATTACCCAAAATATTCACAGGAATATTCTGTTGTGATGGCCAATTAAAGGATGCCACGTGACCTGCCCGGAGGCCGCCACGTGGCCCGCCCAGAGGCCGCCACATGGCCCCTAGAACACAAGTTTATTGGTGTAATATTTTATGGAACTCGCAAGATTCGACCCCGGGTCGGGTGGCTGCCAACGCACACGCCCGACGGGCCCGCCTACATGGTGGATATTAACAACCAAAGGGTGAAGTTTGTATTTAATGTTGTTTAATGTTTCATTTGGCTGTAGAAAGGGGCCAGCCCCTTATCCATATGACCCTGGCATCGGAACCACAAGCCAATCCCCAGTGCATTAACCACGATTGTTAACCGCCCGAAATTCCCGCTCACGTGCGCGTAGTTAGTGCCGGACAGTTACGGTTAACAGGCAGTTAAGTTAGCGGAGCACGCCAAATCTGGTGGACGTTGCCAAAAATGGCAGAGCTAACTGCAGTTAGCCAAATTTAGTGGAGTTTCTTTAGGGGAAACTGGACAAAACTTCAAGAGGTCATAAATTTGGCTAGCGAAGTCCTTTTGGAGCGAATTTTTTTTTTATTTTGGCTATTTTGAGCATTTTAGAGCCAAAGGTACAAGTTTTAGAGCCATTAGAGGTCATCTTCAGGTGTTTTTTCAGCAAAGAAGCTTGGAGAGCCATCAGGGCCTAGGAAGTGTTGGAGTTATATTGGGCTATGGTTAGCCATTGGAGGTGAAACAAAAGTCAACCTTGACTATTTTCTGTGTTCTGAACTCATTTTCACAGCTTATTTTTCCTCTTTAGGCTTTCTTCTCACTGTATAACCATTTTGAGCATCTAATTCAAGTAAGGATATGCCCATTTGGGAGCCTTGGACCCAGCAGATGTAGCCCAGGAGGGGCGAACTGCCTTATCAGCTGTTGTGTTATATTATGTGAATTTATCTTGCTGTGTTTTTTAGATTTGATATGCTAAACAGTAAATTGAAATAATCCTCCTTCACACATAAGACTCAGAAATTTACCAAAAACACTTTGTTTCAATTGCAAGACATCATTAACAATTTTCACATATAATTTAATGGAAATGAATACCTTTCACAGCAAAAACAAGTAGTTTCATTTTTCAGATCAGATGGTATCAGAGCTCAACTTTGAGTATAGTTTTGTGCAAAGATATTTTTTACTGTTTTGCAAGTTTTAATGCTTACTAGGCTTAAGCTTCAAAGAGGGAAAGGACAATTGGTTAGAGCACAAGATAATCCTCAACCAAGGAGGGCCAGAATGCCATTATCTCCACCTTCTGATTCACCCTCAATAGCCTTGGAAGAAGCTTCAAGTATGTCTGAAAAGGAAGGATAAGTTCTTGAAGACATGGATCCAAGAGAAGAAGAACGGGCATTTAGAAAAGCTTTTTTGGACATGACTGAGATGGTAAGAATATTATACCAGGAAAGGAATGATAGGTTGGTTGGAGAAGGGTCTAAGCATTAGAAAGAAGGAGAGGGCTCTTCAGGAGGAAAGAAAGCTGATGGTAATTCAAAGAAAGGACATGGAGGAAATGGTGATCCACCATCCCCATCATCATCCTCTTCCTCTACATTGTCATCCTCTACTTCGGTAAATCAACCTCGTAAGCCTAAATCTTCTCGAAAAAGTCCATTTTTAAAGCTAGATGTTAAATTTGAATTGCCCATGTTTAACAGTGAAGTCAATGCAGAGAAACTTGACAACTCGATAAGACAGTTGGAAGTTTATTTAAGGATTCAGAACTTGCATGATGACGACACTAAGATTCAGTTAGCCTCTTTAAGGATGGATGAAGTAGCATTGGTATGGTGGGAAGCCAAGACCAAGGATGAAATTAAGAAACATGGTAAGGTTACTTTATCATGGGCTGAATTTATTTCTGCAATTAAGAATAAATTTTATCCTCTTGCTCATTTACAAAAGGCTATAATGAATTGGCAAAGTTTTAGACAACTTAAAGGAAAAAATGTTCAAAACTACACCCAAGAGTTTAGGAGAAGAGCACTCTTATTAGGGGTAGACTTACAAAGTCAAGACACGTTGCTAAAATATATAGGTGGTTTGCACAACTACCTTAAACATACTATCCTACTAGTCTAGATGAAGCTTGTGTACAAGCTACGGATTTAGAGGCTAGAGGGAAAAACACCGTTGATGGAAATGAGGGTAGTGATTTTAAAGGCAAAGGAAGAAAAGGATTGCAAAGTCTAGAAAGGAAAAAGGGAAATTGTTTTGCAAGAACTGTTAAAAAACAAGCCACGATGAAGACCATTGTTGGAAGCTTCATGCGGAGCCGAAACCATAGAAATATAAAACCAAAGACAAAACCAAAGAAAAGGAAAAAATTGTAGCAACTGTTGAACAGGACTTAGGGTCTGAATCAGGTGATGAGACAAAAAGTATCGCCATGGTATTAAAGAACATAAAGGGGAAAGAGGTTGTACAAGAAACAAATCCCAGTTCTAGCACATTAAACTGTCACAAAGAAACTCAAGCTGAAAAGAGGAGGATAGAGCTATTTCATGTGAGGATAATCTCAAACCACACAAAGATAGACACACTTTTTGATAGTGGGTCTCACGCTAATCTCATCTCAGAAGACTTGGTCAAACAGCTGAAACTTGAGACAATTCCACATCCAAAGTCTTATCCACTTGGGTGGATATGAAAGGATGCAAACTTACAAGTCTCAAAGAAGTGCATCTTGCGCTTCGACATAACAGTGCATTATGTTGATTGGGTTGAACTGGATGCAATACCACTTAACATTATAGGTGTTGTGTTGGGTAGTCCATATTTATTTGACAGAAAGGAAATCTTCCATTGCCATGAGAATAAGTATCATTTGTTCAAGGATGGAAAAGAGTACATTGTGAGAGCACATAAGAAGAAGCTAGAATCTTCTTTAGTCCATGCAGGGTAATTGAAAAGTCTAGTTAATGCAAGTCAAAATCTAACTTTGTTGATGGTTAAACAACAAGATTTTGTACAATTTCCTTTTCATATTATTGCTGATATAAATGATGATATGTTTCAGTCTAATAGCAGTTTTTCTTTGAAAGAAGATGACAAAAGGTTGCACGAGATACCTTTGGTGTTGATCGGTGCAGAGAACGAAGTGTCGGTGCAAGATTTTGTTGAGGTAATTTATTCACACAAATTAACACAAATATTCCTTATCAATCAGGGTTGGTAATACTTAAAGAAAAGTCCACTATATATGAATATCAGATGTAATCAAACTTGAAAGATAAGTTTTTCAAAAACTAAAGAAGTGCATATTACAATTCCAATTCACTTTGTAAAGAGGGAAAGCTGAAATGGCTCTTAACTTAAGAGGTCCAAATCTTCCTCAATTATTACTTGATGAACAGAAATCAGAAACTAATAGCTTAAGATGGACAAATCATTAATGAAAGGAGGCTCCTAACTTAAGAGACCTTTGGTATGTTTCATCATAATTCATTCACCATAATGCCAAAAATACATAGGAAAATTGCTTGCATGTAATCAAAGAAAACTAGTTACAATTCACCAAATTAACAGAAGGAGTGCTCAACTTGAACACTTTGTTTTTCCAACTTACTAAAATGATGAATAAACTAAAATCTAATGAAATCAATCACCACACATTAACTATAAACCAATCTGAAACAAAGCATGTAAACAAGTTCTACAATAACCAGATTATGGAAAATTAAACTAGTTTAAACAAAAAAGTGTACTTAGCTTGGAATGGGGGCCCTCCACCCTTGCTTTTCACACTTGAAGATTGACATCAGAAGCTTAAACTCAGTCACACATCCACATTATTGAACAGCAAAATAGTAGTAGAATAGGTTCTTCAAATTAGCTCTTCAATCCAAAATGTCTTAGCATGAAATTATACAAAAGTCAATACATAAGCCATCAAAGTCTTGGCTTTAAATAGAAGTCTTATGAAACAAACTAATCTATAATCCTTATAACAAACATATCTACTCATATTCATCTATCTAAGTCGAATTCATCAATCCCATCCCAAGAAATATGGTCAATCCCATAGAATCTCAAAACTGCTCTATTTCTATGGAATTTCTGAGTGACTAGTCATGGTTGACCAGCACTAAATGGGCCTAATAAAGCTTGTTCTGTTCGAACTAAGTAGAGCTAGCTCAGTCCTAGTTCCCAAGCTGTCTATCCATGCATCAAATTCATGCCCAAGTGTCCTGCAAACATGTCAACCATATAGCTATTACGGGAATTTCTGAATCTGTCAATATTTGCGCTTGAAACCAAATTTTCATAAAAACTTTAGAATTTGAAAAATTAAAATTAAATACCTGAGTAGACATAAAATACATCAAAATGGGATGGATAAAGTGGAAAATGAATGGAAAGTAGATGGATTAAGTAAGTTTCCTTTAGCAAAAATAAGACCAAAATCGAGGGCCAACATCTCCCCCTTGTTGATTGTCAAGCATGTCCTCATGCTTGCTTATTCCTCTTTGATCTTTTGTTCCCTGTGGTAGATGCAGTTCCTATAGATGCTTCCTGTTGTGTTGCCCTTATCAAACAATCCAACCTAAATCATGTCCTTCCCTGTACAAAGCAGCGTTAACTTTCTTCTTCTCATACTTAGCCTGCCACGTGTTCTTCTCTTTTAGCCATTTAAATGCCTGTTTGGAAAGTAGATCATTCTTTCTTTTCAATCCTCCTATTTCTTCATTTAGTCTTTCATTTGCTTTGACCAATCTAGCATTATTCTTTTTGCTTGCCTGGTTTTCTTCTTTCAAATGTTTTTCAAAGATTTTACTGATTCTAGTTGGTCTATTAATTCCCTAATTTTGCCCAAGTTTATTTCTTTTTCAAGCTCTTGTGTAGTTTTGATTAATGATGTTGCTGCTGCATCATCATAATAAGAATCCCTCTCTAATGCCTCCTGTTCAATATCATCCTCTACCTGTTTTCCTGTGGAACATGTGTCTACTAACTGAACTTCTTTTTCTCTGCTATTTATTTCAGTTGGACTTTTATTCCTAAATCTCCTAGGAATAGACATGATGGACACTTAATTTTCTTGCATGGCTATATTATTTTGCTTTTTATCTCTAGTCCTGGGATAGAAGGGTGAGCTCATCATCCCCCTGGTTTCCTGCTCTACTTTGCTCTGTCCTTCATTGATCTATTCATTAAACTGGTTTTTACTCGTGAACTCCCTCCAAATTATTCCTTGCGACCTTACTTGATATTCAACTAGGATTTTTATCAACCCCTAGTGATAAATTTGTGCTTCTTTGGGCTTGTGTTCATGTTTCACTGTCTCTATCATCTTCAGGAGGCTTCTAAAGAGAAAGTATGGCAGATTAATCTTATCTTCCCCCTTAATGTGTTGTAGGAGTTGGATATGATATAGATGGGCAACACTATATCCCCTATCACATGTAAGAAACTTCTGTATAACTAGAACCAACTCACCCCATGGTTCATTGAACCATTCCCTTGGTATTCCTTTGGTTCTGTCAAAGGTTCATTTTTGGTTCTTTTCAAGGAAGAAAGTCCATGCTTTCTCCTTGAAATGCAAGCCTTTATGATACTTCTCTCCTATCATAGGGAGGTCTAGAGCTTGGGAAAGGAATTCCTGAGTCACAGGGATGATAACATTTCCTACCCTTGTTTGTTCTTGGATGTAATTGTTTATGAACTCCCTTGTTACCTCCTCACTGTGGCCACTAAATCTCTACAAGAATCCTATCAGTCCCGCCTGGTAAAGCTTCTCTATGGTCTCTTTTTTCCAGTTTTCTATTTGAAACTTTGGCTCTATACTTGTTGACATTGTGTCTGAAAACCATTGAATGTATGCCTCTACTGTCATTATCTTCATTTTTACAATGAAAATCTACAAATACTGTTTTGTAAAATGAAATTTTGAAGTTAGAGAAGCTTACCTGCCTTATGCAACAAACTTAATTCAATCTACTTGGGCCTTTGTTTGTTTCTTTTTGCAGCGACACAGTTTTTTTAATCCCCTGTTGTATCCAAACGGTCAAACATCCTGCTTTATATATCTCTGTAAAAACACTAGACTTTGTTTTGGTAAAGAAATACATAATAAAACAAAATAATCATGTCATAATTTTGTATTTCTTAATGCATTCTTGAGGCAAATATTTTTTATAATTCGTCATACAAGCCTAATCTTCAGCGCTGTATGAAAGGTGAACAAAAATAGTTTTCAACTCTGTTGTAACAAATCTAAAAAAAACAACTCATTTCTACAGAGAAACAAGCGATTCAACTCCTTACAACAGCACTAAAAGAGAATATTCCTCTGTTTTTACAGTATACAACCCCTGTTTGACAACAACACACAATACAATCCCCTGTAGCAGCACTCAAAAGGACCCTTCTGCAATACAACCCCTGCTTTACAAAACAACACTTAAAAGATTCATCCCCTGCTCTACACAACACGTAATACAGTCCAAAAAAATCTGTTTTAACAATGCCTCTGCAATACATGATCTTTGCTTTACAAAACACGCAATATAGTCCCAAAAACTTTGTTTTAATGACGCATTTTGCATGCAAAATGTGGTTGAAATGTCGTATTGTTTGCACAGGTGTAATCTACTGGTTGTTTTGCATAATCTACGTGCTTCACTCAAATCCTTGATTTATGCAATTACACCTATGAACAGATTTGTTCTTTAATGCATAGTCGTTTGATTCATTAACTCACTGTTGTTTATCTAACCCTTACATTTATCATTTCTGGAATCATGGTGAGTTTTCGACATTTACCTGGCTATTGGCGAGACTTGTGGACTGTTTAATGGCGCTCCATATCTCCTGTAGCTTCGTTTCGTGCTGAATGGTGGAAAGAACAGGCATATTAACAACTAAATGATAGGCAGTTTTGGTGATTGAAATCCCAATTCATCTTTGTAAGTAAATCGAATCTCGTTTTTACCTGAACTTTCGCGAGATTTTGGCAACCAACTTGCATTATTTCCGTGAATTTTTCCTACTTATCTCTCTGCAGATTTGCTTACGTTTTTCCCTCTCTTCGTCTATCAAATTTGCAGTGCTTCACCACTGTTCCCCTGAGCTCATTAAGGTGATGATGGCATACAAATGTGGCATAAACAATTTGCAGAGTGGTATTGAAATGCATAGTAGACTGGCTAGTTTTGAGGTTTTCATGACTGTTTTTATTTTTTCTACCGTGCTCTTGGCTGAGTAAGCCATAAGCACCTCTATTGGCCAGTTTTTGCACATAAGCATGTCGTGCATGTCATGCCGGTCCAGTTGATCAGTCGCCTAACTGTGTCATTAGGATGGCCTGACCGTTTTTCATAATTCAAATATGAACTTACCTGTATGTGGGTCATGGCTGTCCTCCCGTGCAGCTTACAGCTTTGCCATCGTGCCTTCTGTGGAATCATTTGAATGCACCAACCATGCAAATGTATGACGATTTGCGTACATCTCTCCAATGGTTTGCATGTACCTCCGTTCCACATCGTTCAATCCACGCACTCGTTTGAAAGCCTGTTTGATTCATGTGCTTGGTTTGGATACATGTGCTTGGTTTGCATGTCCGTTTAAATCATAGCCCCCACCTACTATCAATTATGCTGCCATACCATGCGATTGTATTACATTATACTGCCATATGATGTGATTATATGACATTACACTACGTATATGACCGCAAGCCCGCCTACCTTATACCTCCACGTTTCATTATGAAGCCATGCAAATCCATATGTTTTAAACGGTGTGCCTTTCAATATGTTTCAATATAGCGCATATGTGCAACATGCAAATGTTTTAGCGCGCATATATTTCCTTATGAAATTTTTGCCTTATGATATATTTCCTTTTTCACATATAGTTCCTTATGAACTTTTTCCTTTCTTATTGCCTTTGCGCATGTATTATAAATATTTCCCATGTTGCTCATAATCTAAGGTTGTGTGCACATGTATTGCCTTTTTTAAATACTTCTTATAATTTTAAAATGACCACCTAAGTCATATTTAAAATTATTTCCATGTCTAATGTTTGAATTGTTTGTGCAGGTTCCAACATGTTGCACTCTTTTGATCCATTTTTGCTTTTAAGGAAAAATACTTAGGGGTTAAGGTCATGAATATGGAATGATATGGGATGTACAAGGGTTATAGGATATGATACTTAGGATAATGGGTGGGGATAATGGAAAATATATACTTCAGGTACTAATCTCAATTTAACAAAGACTAAAAATTTCTAAAAAAAAATTGAATTTACAAGAGCAAAATGACTATACTTGTACTTCCCTGGTAATATTGGATGATGTCTACTTCTTTACAAGTTGGATGAAATCGTTTGATCAAATGTCATAGATAGATTGAAAGGTAGAATTTATTTTTGCTTCCTATTCTTCATGCTTCATTTGTTCTGGTTCTTGAATTGCTATTGTTGTTTAGGTCCCAACTGTCATGCACATGTTTATGCAATATGTACATGTTTCTGCTAATATTTCAGGTCCCTCTGTTATTGTTGTTCAGGTCCCAACTATGAACAATACAAGTTCCGTCATTAATTCAGCTGCACAACTAAAGTTCTTGTGCAATCCTCCCCCTTGCTTGAGATTTGACTTGTCCTCAAGTCATATTTATGTGGAGGATATCCTGCAAATCAAAGTTGTGATAAAAATAGAACAAGAAAGTGAATTTATACAGTCCAAAACATGTTGGGTTTCCTCTATGAATTCGTATTTGCTTTGCGCCAGTATCCTAGTTTTCACTAGCAAACAGTTTTTTTATTGTTTTTTTTAATATAATAATTTTATTATATTATTTATTATTTCATTTTTTTATTTTTTTTTATTTTTTATAAGTAGAACACTTCTTTATTCTTCTATAGCACTGGAAGATGGTTGGGTTTGGTGTGCCATTATTTCCAGTTATGTTCCTTGTATCAGTTGTTTCATGATTTCTTCTTTGTCAATAGGCTTGTCGTAAACTTTGAGCTTATGTCCATTTACCAAAAATGATGTGGATTCCTGGTCAATTGTCTTGATTTGAACAGCTCCATTATCAAAGATTTCTTCTATCTCATATGGCCCAAACCAGTGTGTTGTGAATTTGGCCTTGAAATCTTTGAATTTGGAGTCGAACAGTAGTGCCCAATCTCCTTTGTTGAATGTCTTGTTCTTGATGAATCTGTCATGCCACTTCATTCGTTGATGTTGTACCAATGTTGTATGTTCTATTGCCTGCGAGAGATGTTCATCTAGTTGATTTAATTCCATTATCCGTTGTTGTTGTGCTTTAGACAGTTCCAATCCTAGTTCGACTGCCAATTTGTATGTGTGTATCTGAAATTCTATGGGCAATAAGACCTCTTTTCCATACACTAACTGGTATGGGCTGAATCTAGTTGTGTTTTTCCATGTGATTCTATATGCCCATAATGCATCCCTTAGTTTTTCTGACCAGTCCTTTCCGTTCATCTGTACCGTTTTGGTCATTATGTTCTCTAGGACTTTATTTGTTGCTTCCACCTGTCCGTTTGCTTGAGGATGATATGGTGTGGACTTCCTGTGCTTTATCTTATATTTCTATGTAAGATCTCGTACAAGCTTTGAAGTAAATTATGCTCCCTGATCTGTTACAATCTGTCTTGGTACTCCGTATCTTACAAAGATTTCTTCAAAGAGGAAGGTTACCACTGTATTTTATGTTGCTTTGGTGACTGCCTTTGCCTCCACCCATTTGGTGGCATAATCTGTACATACTAAGATATACCTCTTGCCATTTGATGGTGGATTTATTGGTCCCACAAAATCTAGAGCCCATTGCTCAAATGGTTCTATTAGAACTTGTGGTTTGAGTGGCATCTCATCTGATACTATTGGTCTCCCTATTCTTTAGCAGTTGTCACACCGGTTGACATATGCCTTGGAGTCTTTGAATATTGCTGGCCAGTAGTAGCCTAATTGCAGCACCTTGTAGGTTGTTCGTTTGTCTGCAAAATGACCACCACATGGTTCATCATGACATGCTTTCAGGATTTCTAATATCTCATCCTCTCTCACACATTTTATGATTATTAAATCTGAACCAATATAAAACAAATCACCGTTTACACAACTATATCTAGAACTTTCTTTAATAATTTTTCGTTTTTGTTTCTTGGAGAATTGTGTTGGAAATTTCCCAGAAGATAGATAGTTTGCTATGTCTGCAAACCATGGTGTTTTTACTGCTATTGCAAACAAATGTTCATCCGGAAAGTTGTCCGCAGTTGGATTTGGATTGTTGGGTGAATGTATGCATGACAGAAAGTCAGCCACTTGATTTTCTCTACCTGGTCGATCTTGAATTGTGATGTTAAATTCTTGCATTAACAGTAACCATCTTGTTATTCTCCCATTGGTGATAGATTTATTCATCAAATATTTTATTACTGAATGATTTGTATGAATAAATACTCGGTATCCTGTTATGTAGTGCCTGAATTTATTTACTGCGTGTACTACAACTAACATTTCTTTTTCTGTGATTGTATAGTTCAATTTTGCATGTGTTAAGTTCTTGCTTATGAAGTATATTGTATAATTGAACAAATTCTCTTTCTGCCCAAGTGATGCACTTATCGCACTATCAGACGCATCAGTTGAAATATGAAATGGCAGAGACCAGTTTGGTCCATGAAGAATGGGTGCAATTGATAGTTTTTCTTTCAATATTTGAAATGCATTTTGACAGTGATTTGTCCATTGAAATTCAACATCTCTTGCTAATAATTTGAATAGAGGTTGGGCTATTTTACTAAAGTTTTTGATGAATCGTCTATAGTAGCCTGCATAACCCAGGAAACTCCTTACCTCTATTTGTGTTGTAGGTGGCATTAAATTCACTAGGACTTGTATTTTTGCTGGATCCACCTTAATTCCTGAAGCAGAAATATGGTGTCCCAAAACTATGCCTTCTGTCAACATCATATAACATTTTTCGTTACTCAATGAAAAATTTGTTTCTATGCATCGCTTCAAAACTTTCTCAAGATTGTTGAGGCAATCGTCATATGTGTTTCCATAAATCGTGAAGTCATCCATATAAACTTCTACACATTCATGGATTAGATAAGCAAATATTGCAAGCACTGCTCTTTGGAAAGTTGTGGGTGCATTGCATAACCCGAATGGCAAGACATTATATGCATAGGTTCCCCATGGGCAAGTGAATTTTGTTTTGTCTTGGTCTTCTGTTGCTATTCTAATCTGATCGTACCCAGTAAACCCATCAAGGAAGGAGAAAAATTTCTTTCCAGCTAATGAGTCTAGAACCTGGTCAATGAAAGGTAGCGGAAAATGATCTTTTAATGTTGCTTTGTTTAATTCCCGATAATCTACACATACCCTCCACTTCCCGTTTTTCTTTGGTACTATTACCAATGGAGAAACCCATTGACTATATGAAATAAGATAGATGAACCCAACTTTAAGTAATTTTTGCGGTTCTTATTTCACTATTTCTTTCATCATGGGATTCATTCGTCTTTGACGTTACCTTACTGGTTTGATCTGATCATCTGTATATATGTGGTGGATACATGTATTGGGATGGATTCCTTGCATGTCGGTATAATCCCAGGCAAAAGCTTTTGAATATTTTTGTAATAATGCAATTACCTCTTGTTCTTGTGATGATTGCAAATGGTTTCCAATGTTCAAATGTTTTCCAGGATATATCTCAATTGTTTTTGTTGTTGAATTGGTAATTGTGTTTACAGGAAAAATGTTTGTAAAAGAATTTCGCAAGGATTGAACTGTACAAGTTTCCTGAAAACATTGGTTCAAGAGATTACTTGCAGCTTCATAATGAATCTCTCTAAGCTGCTCTGAAATATTTGGTTCTGAGATGAAAAGATCCATTAAATATTCATTCTCTTCTTCTTCTCTAAGGTCAAAGACTTGATTTATACTTAAAATTGATTTAGTTTGTTGTTGTTCTTGAGTTTCAAGTATTGATTCTAAAGAAGATGATTGTGCAGATGAATAAAGTCTAATGCGTTTCTGTTCATCTCCATGTGAAATAATCATGCTTCCAGATCTGCATCCTATAAAGGCATCAGCTGTGGCTAGCCATGGTCTGCCTAGGATTAGAGGATGTCCTCCTAAATTTGTTTTTGGCTGCAAGATAAAGAAGTCAACAGGATATTCCCATGAATCTAAAGAGACTATGATATCTTCTAGTATTCCTTCTGGAACAACTTTAGATCTGTCTGCTAATTCTAGAATTGTAGAAGTTGATCTAATGTTGTTTAAATGCAAATTTTTCATTGTCTCCATAGTCATTACATTTATAGCTGCTCCCAAATCTATTAATGTATTTGGAACTGAGAAATTATTTATTGAAATAGTAACCATAGGGATACCAGGATCAATATATTTCTCTACAATTGTTTGTGTTGACATGAGGCTTGCTAATTTGCCAATGACTTTGATTGTAGTAGGATCCTTCTTCTTTTTACTAGTTTTCTTAATGCATAATTCCTTTATTGTTTTAGCATATATTGGTATCTCTTTAATTGCCTTCAATAAAGGAATTTTTACATAAGCATTTTTCAATTCATCCAAAATTTCAAATTCAGGAAGGTTCATTTCTTTTTGTTGCTCTACTAACCTCTCAGGATAGGGTGGTGTTTGAGTTATAATAGTTTTTCCTTTCTGAATTTGTGTTTCAGATTGTGATGTTTCAAGTGGTTCTCCTTGCTTAATTGGCTCTTCTATGATTAGTGGAGAATCCTTTGTAAGCACCTTTCCAGACCTTAAATGGACATCATTTACAGGAAGAATAGAATATGTTGGAAAATATGTTGCTTCTTCTACAGTGTATGCAGGTTTATCGATCTTATTGTTCGGATTTGCCACTGGTTGGGCTGTTAATTGAGTTGGTCTGGGTTGGTTCGAAGGTAGTTGTAGCTGTTGTGGTTTTGTTAACAATGGTGGAGGATTCTGTTGTGGAAATGGCATGGATTGCGGATATGCAGAATTTTGTTGCGGAAATAGCATGGACTATGGATATTGTTGATATGGAAATGGTTGTTGATATTGTTGCTGGTATTGTTGTTGGTACTGTTGAGGTGGCTGGTTTCCATAACCATATCCTCTCCATCCTTGTGTAGGTTGGTTTTGATATTGTTGTGGAGGCCAAGCTTGCCATGGCATTGGAGTATTCCAAGGATTTTGAGGTGGATATGGATAGTTTTGTTAAGGGAATTGTTGCAGATTTTGTTGAGGCAACCTTGGTTGCCATGGTCTTCGTGGTGCCACATAATAGAAACCTTTTGTTCCTTGCACTTCTTCCATTGGATTCATTTGCAATTCCTTCAACCTTAGATAGTTTTCTGTTGAATGGTTTTCTGTACAAAGACCACATACTTGAACACTATCCAAAGGACATTCTCTTAATGGATGTTTTTTTCTACATTTGGAACAAAAGATTGCTAAAGCTTGTTCTTGTTCTTCTTTCTTCTTATTTGCTTTTAAAACATCTACCTAAGTTCCCAATGTATTAGGAGGTCAGTTTTGAAGTTTTCTAATAAGCTTCCTATTTCTGCTCTTGTTACTCCTCCTGCTGCTGATTTTTCTACTTCTGAACTCCCATCTCTCTTTCCAGATTTTGATCTACCTCTAGAATATTTTTGACATAATTCAGCAATTTCTTCGAATGGCAAGTTTGAAATATCTCCCTTACCCATTACATTCAGAATGTCAAGATATTCATCTCTTACACCCTTGAGAAATATTGTTCGAATGGTTTCCTGATTTAGAGAGTGTTAGAGAGAAATTTCGGCAAAATCACATAAAAGAGAGTGTTGTTTAGATTTTTGTAGATTATATGAAAATCTTTCTAAGTATTCTTCTAAACTTTCTTCTTCTTGTTGTGTCATTCTGAAAACATCTTCCTGAGTCCCTAGGCCTACAATAGGCTTGATACTTTTTAAGGAATACTGATCTCATATCATCCCAAGAAGCTATTGTTTTCTCTCCTAAACCCATGAACCATTTTAAAGTTGTTGCTTTTAATGTAGCAGGAAAGAGACGAAGTTTGTGTATGTCATCAGTGTATCCATATGTTCTACATAGGATATCAAATTCAAACATGAAAGAATCAGGATCTTCTGTTGACATTCCATAAAAATTTGGTAATATAGAAGGTGGAATATTTTTCATTTTCACCTCTTCTCCTCATATTGCACTTGTATCTACTATTGGAAAGCCAAAGGTAGTTTCTTGATCACCACCATCTTCTCGTCTTTTCCTATCCTCTTCTATCTTTCTATGATTTTCTTGTTTTTCCTCTTCCTCTCTTTGTCTTCTCCATTCTCTCTGTTGTCTCTCATATTCAAGTCGTTGTTCAGGAGTAAGAATAACAGATCCATGTCCCTCTTCTACCATCGGTTTAATTATTTCAATGTTAATTGGAGATTCAGGATGTTCAAAGACAGGTTGACTTACAGATGCAAAGATAGGTTGTTTTTCTTTAGAAGTTCCTTTCATTTTCCCGAAGTTGATAGTTGTTTTCTTTCTACTTCCCAGGCTAACAAAGTTTGCCTCTCAATTAAAGTTAACCTTTGTCCAGTTCTTTGTTTTTCTTCCAATTCCTCAATTGTTGGATTACCAGTAACTGGTGTTGCTGGCTTGGATGGTCCTACCTCTATTTGTGGGGGGGTTTTAATAAATCTACCTTGAGGATCTCTATATCTAGGCATAAAGAAACACAACTAAAAGAAATGTAACTAATTGTTTTATTTTTTTTATTTTTATTTTTTTATTATTTTTTTTTGTTTTTTTTTTATGAAAATTTTTAAAGTTTACTTGCTTATCTTCCTATTGACTATGCCGATATTTGCCTCCCCGGCAACGGCGCCAAAATGTTGAGCTAATTTATTCACACAAATTAACACAAAGATTCATTATCAATCCGGGTTGGTAATACTTAAAGGCAAGTCCACTATATATGAATATTAGATGTAATCAAACTTGAAAGATAAGTTTTTCAAAAACTAAAGAAGTGCATATTACAATTCCAATTCACTTTGTAAAGAGGGAAAGCTGAAATGGCTCTTAACTTAAGAGGTCCAATTCTTCCTCAATTATTACTTGATGAACAGAAATCAGAAACTAATAGCCTAAGATGGAAAAATCATTAATGAAAGGAGGCTCCTAACTTAAGAGACTTTTGGTATGTTTCATCATAATTCATTCACCATAATGCCAAAAATACATAGGAAAACTGCTTGCATGTAATCAAAGAAAACTAGTTACAATTCACCAAATTAATAGTAGGAGTGCTCAACTTGAACACTTTGTTTTTCCAACTTACTAAAATGATGAATAAAATAAGATCTAATGAAATCAATCACCACACATTAACCATAAACCTATCTGAAACAAAGTATGTAAACAAGTTCTACAATAACCAAATTATGGAAAATTAAACTAGTTTAAACAAAGAAGTGTACTTAGCTTGGAATGGGGGCCCTCCACCTTTGCTTTGCACACTTGAAGATTGATATCAGAAGCTTAAACTCAATCACACATCCACATTATTGAATAGCAAAATAGTAGTAGAACAAATTCTTCAAATTAGCTCTTCAATCCAAAATGTCTCAGCATGAAATTATACAAAAGTTAATACATAAGCCCTCAAAGTCTTGGCTTTAAATAGAAGTCTTATGAAACAAACTAATCTATAATCCTTCTAACAAACATATCTACTCATATTCATCTATCTAAGTTGAATTCATCAATCTCATCCCAAGAAATATGGTCAATCCCATAGAATCTCAAAACTGCTCTATTTCTATGGAATTTCTGAGTGACTAGTCATGGTTGACCAGCACTAAATGGGCCTAATAAAGCTTGTTCTGTTCTAACTAAGTAGAGTTGGCTCAGTCATAGTTCCCAAGCTATCCATCCATGCATCAAATTCGTGCCCAAGTGTCCTGCAAACATGTCAACCATATAGCTATTACGGGAATTTATGAATCTGTCAATATTTGTGCTTGAAACCAAATTTTCATAAAAACTTTAGAATTTGAAAAATTAAAATTAAATACCTAAGTAGACATAAAATGCGTCAAAATGGGATGGATAAAGTGGAAAATGGATGGAAAATAGATGGATTAAGTAAGTTTCCTTTAGCAAAAATAAGACCAAAATCGAGGGCCAACAGATTCCATGAGAAGGAAAAGGCATGCAGGAAAAGAGGGCACACAGTTCAGCATGGGTCAATATTGGTTTCAGAATGGCATATTGGTATGGCGAGAAAACTTGGTCGGGATTCGGCACAAGTATAGGGCTCATTCAGCAAAAATTCACCATGTGAACAGCTGGCAAGGTGAACTTTATTTTAAGTCTTCTTTGAAGTTTGACCATTGCAGAAACAATATGCTTACTGCAAAATATAGTTGTTGTTCTACAAATTTCAAGAATTTTCATCATGACTCAGACACTTTTAGCAACGGTCGGTCAGTGAATTCAATGGAACATTTATCTTTTTATGAGAAGCTCAATTTGATGAAGTCAGGAAGATTTCAGTTATTCAAGGATGGAAGAGTGGAGAATCAGTCTCCTCGTCTTCATTTTCAGTAATTAGAGAGCTTTTGAGGTTGAAAAGCTTCCCATTTGGGAGGTGTGATTAGGTGATCATGTCCTAAGTGGAAAAAATGTTCAAATTTTGAATTGCTTAAAATTGGTTGAAACTAGAACGACCGGATAAGCCTTGTCGAAACGATCCTGTAGCCGTGAATGGCACTCAAATCCGACATCATATGGAGGAGTTATCACATTTTGAAAATGCCCAATAACTTGCAAAATTTGAAAAAAAAAAAAATTTTAAAAATCCAAGGAATATTCCCCAGAATATTTGCGGGTATATTTCATTTTGATGGCCAACTAAAGGATGCCACATGGCCTGCCCGGAGGCCGCCATGTGGCCACTAGAACACAAGTTTATTGGTGTTAAATTTTATGGAGCTCGAAGGATTCGACCCCGGGTCGGGTGGTCGCCAGCCCACAGGCCCGACCGGCCCACCTAAATGGTGGATCTTAACAACCAAATGGTGGAGTTTGTATTTAAAGTTGTTTAATGTTTCATTTGGGTGTAGAAAGGGGCCAGCCCCTTATCCATATGACCCTGGCGTCGGAACCACAGGCCAATCCCCAGCGCATTAACCACGACCGTTAACCGCCCGAAATTCCCGCTCACATGCACGCAGTTAGCGCCCAACAGTTACGGTTAACTGGCAGTTAAGTTGGCGGAACGCGCCAAATCTGGCGGAGGTTGCCAAAAATGGCGGAGCTAACTGCAGTTAGCCAACTTTAGTCGAGTTTCTTTAGGGCAAACTAGACAAAACTTCAGGAGGTCATAACTTTGGCTAGGGAAGTCCTTTTGGAGCAAATTTTTTTTTTTTGTCTATTCTGAGCATTCCAGAGCCAAAGGTATAGGTTTCAAAGCCATCAGAGGTCATCGTTAGGTGTTTTTTCAGCGAAGAAGCTTGGATAGCCATTAGGGCCTAGGAAGTGTTGGAGCTATATTGGGCTATGGTTAGCCATTGGAGGTTAAACAAAAGTCAATCTTGACTATTTTCTGTGTTATGAACTCATTTTCACAACTTATTTTTCCTGTTTAGGCTTTCTTCTCACTTTATAACCTTTTGAGCATCTAATTCAAGCAAAGACATGCCCATTTGGGAGCCTTGGACCCGGCAGATGTAGCCCAGGAGGGGTGAACTGCCTTATCAGCTGCTGTGTTATATTATGTGAATTTATCTTGTTGTGTTTTTCAGATTTGATATGCTAAACAGTAAATTGAAATAATCCTCCTTCACACATAAGACTCAGAAATTTACCAAAAACACTTTGTTTCAATTGCAAGACATCATTAATAGTTTGCACATATAATTTAATGGAAATGAATACCTTGCACAGCAAAAACAAGTAGTTTCATTTTTCATATCAGCCACGCATGTTTGATAATGCATCTCATTTCATAAGAGGATGTTCTTTGTGTGCAACTAGTAAGCCTAGTAATAGGAAACTAGGATTGTACACTCCACTTTCGGTACCTTCACGTCCATGGGAGAGTATCTCAATGGATTTTGTAGGAGGTCTTCCATTGTCAAGGAAATGTCAAATTACTTTTATGTACTTGTAGACAGGTTCAGCAAAATGTGTATACTAACACCATGTAAAAAGAAAATTACATTTGAACAAACAGCTCATCTTTTCTTCCAAAACATTTGGGTTCATTTTGGTCTTCCTACTTCTATTGTAAGTGATCGATATTCTTGATGTTGGGAATTTTTGGTCAAATTTGTGGGACATGATGGACACAAATTTGAAGAAGATTACAGCCTTTCATCCACAAACAGATGGACAAACCGAGGTGGTCAACAAAACAATCATTCAGCTTCTTAGAGGATATTGCAGCAAACATCCCAAGTTGTGGTATGAACAATTCCATTACATACAACATGCATATAGCAGGGAAAAGCATTCTTCCACAAACACATTTCCATTTGAGGCATGTTATGGGTACTTGCCAAGTTCGCCATTGGACTTCATCTTTGAGAAAGATGTCGCCATCGATGGTCACGGTGACATCGATAAGGCAAGGACGTTCATAGAGCAAATTTTGTTGATACATCATGTTAGACCTCCTATGCAGCACTGACTTTCTAATGTCAAAGAAAAGCTCAGGCTGATTGGTGGTGTCTTCAAAGGGACCCCTCATGGATCATTTTCCCTTTTCCTTCTACCCTGCTTACTCTCCACCACCTCCATTTCCCTATTTTCCTCCTAAACCCAGCAAGATAACCCACTTCTTGACCTTAGCCCCAAGTGTAAAACCCCAAATAAACCATAAAACCATACCCATATGCCCTCGTGCGCTCATAAAACCCTCATTGCATCCCTGCCATTGATCTTCCCCGTCGATTCAACGGCTCCCGTTGCACCCGATAAAGGCGACCCACTCTACCACTCTCCACCGTCAGATCAGCTCTGCTGAGATCTGACGGTGTTCACTCTCATCGCACCGACAATTTGATCGAGTGATAGCACCCGATGAGAGCAGTTTTTCTCTCTCATCTGCTGCTACGTGTCGATCACTAAGTGGAATCGCTCGACCCCGGGCATTTACCGCTTAGCGCCCGAAAGCAGTGTGATGAAAACGTTTACCGCCCTACCAAACCGCCTCGCCCTTTAAACGTCTGTGCAGTTTTGTCACCAGATGACCATCTGATCCATCCACTGAAGATCCAATGGCTCCAACTCACCCCGCTCTCACCTCGGCTGATAGCCTCCATCGAAGCCATCTCCGCCGTTTATTTCCCTGATCCGACGGCCATTCTTCTCGCTCATCCAAGTCGTTCACCTACCCATGCATTCCATGTCCTCGACCATTCTGCTTGCCCAAAGAAGGAAATGACCATCTCTATGATCATCAATCGCAGTTAGACACCCGACAACCATATTTAACAGAAAGCATGGCCGAAAGGAGAAAAGGACAAGCATGACTCTGTAACTGAATTTATCAGTCATGGACTCCACTGGTACGAGCACTCCAACTGCCTAAAGGACAGCACAGCACATGAACAGATCAGATTCACCCACTGAAGCAAGCAAACACATTCAAAGACTCCATCAGGTGGTTAAATGCAGTTGATGGTCAATTATGACCCCTCCATACCTAAACAGCCAAGTGCCCTAGTATTGTAAACTTATAAATATCCAGAAGTAAGATGTAATCAAGGTTGGCATTTGATGTAAGGTTCAACTTCTAGAGACTGTAGATATTTTGTCACTTACAGTGTCTCATCTTCATTTTCAGCTAATGCAAGCTTCTTTTGCTGTTAACTACTCACTGTCCATTTTCCTCTGATTCTAAGCTCGTGCCTAATATGCTGTGGTTCTTGATCTTTTGATGTTTAACACTAGATAACTGTCATCTTATCTCTGTGTTAGAATGTTGAATATATCACTGAATAAGATACTCAGGTTTCTTTCTATCTAATGCAGGAGAGCTGTCATCCTGTCCTTGCATTAATAGATTAGATTTACAGGTTTCTTTACTAGTTGAAGTCGGCCATCACATGGTCTTGTGTATCTGCTAGTGTGGTTAGTATTCTCCATATTCATCTAATATCTAAAATTGTGAGCATTGGTGGTCTAAAGCCTTGTAGTCTGGGGGTGTTCATGCATGATTGGAGTGAATAGAGTATAAGTGGTTATCTGGCTTGAACCAAACCATCATTCCTTCCATTAAACCTGCAACAATAGTTGAATTTATATGTTACCAAGCATCTCTGAGATACAACCTAGGAGAGTTTCTTGGAATCCTAACACATCATACAGTGCAGGAACAGTTGGAAAAGAGTCAAAGCAACTACAAGGCAAGGCATGGTAAACACCGGGTTGATCACAAATTTCAAGTTGGAGACGAAGTTTGGTTATATATTAGTGAAGAGAGACTTCAAGGGGAAGGTAAAAAACTTAAGCCAATCTGTTATGGTCCTTTTAAAATTCTGGAAAAGATTGTTAACAATGCATTTAAGCTTGATTTGCCTCCTTATATTCAAATATACTCTGTTGTTAATGTTGAGAATTTGAGATTGTTTGAGCGTCCTTTGATTGATGATCAAGGAGAGCATGTTCAGCTACCATCAATAGATGATTTCTCACTAGAATACCTTGATGAACTTCAGAAGGATCTCATACTTGACAAAAGAACTAGGACTTCGAAAAGAGGGGATGTCGAATACCTTAGAGTGGGACTCCAGGGACAAAAGCCTTCTAAAACCAAATGGTTGCAGATCAAGAAGGTGAGGGAGTTGTACCCTCACTTACTGAACAATTGATAGTATCTTTTTGGGTCCAGAAGGCTTCTAGTTGGGAGGAATGATCAGGTGCTCAATATTTAGCTCAAAAATCAAAGTTCTCAGAATGTCTTGAAAACTAAACGACCGCATCCGTCTCGATAAAATGATCCTAACGCAACTCATTTCACTAAAAACTGAGTTCATATGAGGAAGCTATTGAGTTTTTTTCACTTTGCTAAACATGCAAAATTCTACAAAAAAATGCTCAGTCACTGCACAGTCAACATTCCGTACTACTAACGTGGCAAGTGGCTAAGCATGGTCAATGGACAGTCAACATTCAATCATGCTTTTCCAAGTGTCACAATGTGATTGGTTGCAGTTTAGTGATGTGGCAGGTGTGAAGATGTAATTTTATTGGTTAATTCTAGACCAACGATAGAATGCCACATGGCAAGCCTAAAGGCCGCCACGTGGCACCTCCCAACGGCCTAGGTGGACTTGGCACAGTGGAACAAAATTGTATGGAGGTGTCGGGGTTCAACCCTGGGACCTCCTATCCGTAGACCAAAGCTCTCTAGCACCTCCTCCACTAGTTGCTGCTTACCACTATAATGTTTCACATGTATTTGAATTTTAATATGTGGAGGGTTGGCGGTTGGGGGGGGGGCTAGTCCGCCCCATGTGGACACGTCTACGTGACCGCAAACAGTTAATGCAAATGGCTCCACAAACCTTAACCTGACGGTTAATACATGCCATGTGAACGCATACTCCGATGGTTACAGTGGAGGTCAATTGACCCGGTGGAAAACACTAACAAACCACGACGGTTAATGCCACGTGACCGCTCTGAAAAAAACTGCACACAAACAACTTTCTAACCGCGCGAGATTTGAAGCTAATTCAGATTATTGTTAATTAATCTGCAAATTAGCATTAATTAAACTTAAGTTTAAATCGATGAAATTTTGGCAGGCTCCGCTATTTTCGGTCTTGCCCCCAAATTTAGCGGCTCTAACTGAAGTTCTTCCAGATTTGGAGGAGGATTTGTAGGGAAAAACTGTTTAAGCCATAATTGGAGCATTTTTCGACCAAATTGGGCTCAAGAAAAGGTGTTTCTAGCTAATTTCAACATTTGAAACACATTGGTGCAGGTATTAGGAGCAGTAGAGCTTTGTAAACATCATTTTTGCCATATTGAGCTAATATAGAGGCCCAAGCCATGGAACTGGACCAAGGAGATGTAGCCCAGGAGGGTGAACTCCTTCATCAAAACATTGTGTTAAAGTGTTCAATTGATGGTTTGCTATACTTTTTATTGTTGTTGTTCAACATTGTTCTTTTAAGCTATTTTTCTCATGAATGTCACATCAAACTTGATGAAATTTACCTGTTTCAATCACCAAACAACCTAAGGAAACCTATGCACAAGAAGCAATGAACAAGCATTTTTTTATAAATTTGTAATTGAAATTATCACAACAAGACTAACATTCAATAACAGATCAGGAAATCCGTGATTTTTTTCCCTTGAAATTGGATTTTTGAGATGTTATTCTTGCTTTCTCTGAATTTCACTTGTTTATGAAAGAATTTGGTAATTCGGTCTCCTTCCTGGAGCCAAACACTACGAGACTTGAGTTTCCAAAATTCTTCCTCTTTCCTCAAGAGATTGTGATAAGCCTTAAATGTTTCAACTTATTTTTTCATATCATCTCTTAAGACCGGGTATGTTTTCATTTTCTCTTGGATAAAAACCAATTGTCGTTCTATTTCCACTATTGATTATCGACGATCAACCTTGCCTTCTTTTAACCATTTTTTGATACAAAGCTTTAATTGTTTTATCTTGGTTTCCAATACCACAATTGGACTTCCTTCCACCCAGTTGGACCAAGACTCCTTAACAAGATCAATGAAGCTTGGAGAGTAAAGCCAAAGAGGGGAAAAATGGAAGGGGAATGGACCATAATTCAAGGGGGGCAAGAAGGAGAGGGGAAATGGGATGATGGTTTGACCGATTCTAGGGAAGGATGGAGGATTAGAGAGAAATATTCACCGAGAGGAAACTATCAGCAGCTAAGAAACAATCCAAACGAGCAACAATATGACCAGGGCCATAGCGTTTGTTATTCCAGGTATATTTAAATTGGATAAACTTGACATCGAAAATACTGAGAGACTGAAAGGTCTTCCATGTCTTCTTAAAAGGGGTCCCTGAATAGTGGTCCTCCTCTTTTTTCTTTTTGATTCATAGTTGAGTTAAAATCCCCTCCGATTATGTAGTTTTGGTTAAATTTTGTGTCCTTTAGATCCATGAGGGATTTTCTAACATTCCCGTTTTTCGTGAAAAATGGATCAACATATATAAATTAATGATTGTACATACTTGATGAATGTTAAAAATATTAAAGGAGGTCGCAATCTAGTGAGTAGTTTTAGTGGTGTTCAATATTTGCATCTGGTTTGGGTTCCACAGAGAGCAGACTCCTCCAGAGGCACCACGAGAGTCAACTGCTACCATGTTGCTTTGATTCCATATTCTGCTTTACTTAGATGAAATTTCATTCTCACCCATTTTTGTCTCCTAGAAGAGAGCTACCGAGGGTTTCTCTTTATAGATCAGAGACTTTTCTTCCTCTATTATTCTTTCAGATCCAAGGTCCGTGCAATTCTAGGAGATTATGTTCATCATTTACTTTTGGAAGAGGATGTCCCTTTACCGGGATCCGTTAAAGCTCCTTTTCTCCCACCTTTGTTTCCATGATCAATCAGCTGATGAGGAATTGTATGCTAGAATCCAATTTCCTTATCTTTTTATATTGGCTCCATCCTGATTTCTTTATTAGATTTGTGCCACAATCTACGAGTTCTTCTTGCAAATTCCTTTTCTTTCTCCTTTTTTTGACTTTTCATCTGCTGAGCTAGCATTGATTATTGGACCCCTGACTTCCTTGGATGATAAGAAATCATCCTCATCCTCCTCAGATTACTCTTCAGAACTGTTGCTCGATCCAACAACTGAGAGGGGGATCTTAGGTGGGATTGGGTCTTGCTCAGGGGAGGGCTCTTTGGTGAGTCGCTTTCGAGAGGAATTCACAATAATTTCCTCCATTACTAGAGCTTCCTTCTCAATTGGGACCCCTTGATGAAGGACCAAAATTACTCTTTCCCTGTGGTGAGCACCAGTATTGCAGCAATAATGTTGCAACTCCTGGGGCTTCCTACTTTACTTTTATCAACCCGGTAGTTCGTAACAAACTTGGAAGCGATGGTGTTGTATGCACAAGTACTAACTCTTACTGAAAGTTGTCACTTGGTCAGCTGGCGCAAGATCACTAGGAGCTTAAGCCAACTTCTATGAATTCTCAGAAGAAGCTTTTAACTGTGATGAAAGAAAGCTAACTCTACAAGGACTATTCTACTTGCAGAAAGAGAAGGAAAACTGAAATGTAACGCAAACCCTAATTTACCTACTAACCCTACTTTTGCAGGAAAATAGATGAAAACTGATGAAATGAGTGCCATTGACTACTGAAAAGGTAAATTGCATTTATTCAAGCTACTTTTAAAAAGAAATGAGAAGAAAACATCTTTTTGTGTTTTTGAGTGGTTTTATGTGGAGTTATTATGCTTGTGATTTATCTAGTTGTGATTATGCAGAGGTTTGGTGGCGAAGGAAGATGGAGTTGGCTTTTGCAGAGGTGGAGGAAGGTGTGGAGAGGTCCTAAGAAGCCCCTAGTACCCTTCTGAAGACTTTCATTGCGATCGGATTTCGAAAAACCACTTACAGGGAATTCTATAGGAGGCTGCAGGGGATCTACAGGAGGAGGCCGAGAGCTATTTTTGGAGTTTTGAAGGTGGAAAAATGATGGAAAAGGGTAATTGAAGGCTATATTAAGGTGTTGAGGTGTCTGGAGCTTGTCAAGGGAGATCAATAAAGAACATGATGGTTGGATTTGTTCAAATGGCAAGAGGGAAGCTTATGGAGAAAAACGCAGAAATTAGGGCAACTTGGCGAAATGTTGCGAATGACTTGGGAAATCTATGAGAAGTGAGCTGGTGCTAGCTGTTTTATGGATGTATGGTGAGCTGAGGTGTCCTGCAAGAGATCTGCACATCTACTTACACAAAAACTGATCAAAAAAAGGACTAACTATACTATGAAAACATAAATTTCTCTAGCTTGACCTAAGTTCTGACCTACAAACAGAAAATGTTGAACAGTAACCTTTGAACATAAAATCATGTAGAGAGATCTACGGTAAAAGAACAGGAAATGCTCTAGGCAACTAAATCTGAACCAATATATCAATCTTTCCAAATCAATTCATCACACTAGAAGTTGCATGGAAGAGAAAAACTGTGTTTTTGGTGGCAGCAGTAGTGCCTTGACCTCAAATCATAGTCCCAGAAAGGGAGAAAGGAGATCAGGGCCTGCTGTTGGCCTTTTTGAATCTTATTTTGTCACTGCATTAACCTACTTTGAGCAACTAAAACAAAAACAGCTATGCAAACCATCAAAAGCAACCTAATCTAAACAAAGTAAAATGAATCTATGTAACAGAAATTAACTCATGAACCAAAGCAAAAACATATAAGTACAAGGCAAGAGGTGTTGGGCAGCTTGGGTTGGGCCCGAACCCAAGAGCTTCAACCCTTTGAAAGAGATCAGTGTTGGCTCAAAAACAGTTTCATCTCCATTATCAAAAGTAAAAGTTACATTACATGAACTATTCTAAAAAAGAAAATCGAAAATGAGCTGAACAAGTGTTGCACAAAAGTGCGGAAATTCTACTAATGATTGGCTAACATCCAACTAACCTACTGAGGCTCTAAGCCCCCCTATTTATACAAATGGAGTCTTCCAACAGTCCTCCTAAAATCAAGGGGCTCGGCTTGTGGAACTAGAGATAGACAGCAGTTCTTCTTGACTTGCTCGACTGCCCCCATGGATGCATCAATGTGGTTGTTTGTGCTCCGAGTTTCTGATGTAGGATTCGAGGTAGGGAGTCATAAATGAAGGGGACACCCTCCTACAAATCCTCTCCCTTATTTCCCTCGAATATTGGCTGCCAAATGCTCATTAATCCTTTGAGTTTGTCCAAAAATTGATAAAAAATCTGCATAAAGAACACATTAGACTTCATGGGATAATGACTAACCCAATTCACTCTATTAGCATAAATATAATCAAAAACATGCAATAAACTAATGAGAATGATGGATTAAGCTAAGTTAGGAGGCTAAATGAGCCCATATAATTACCCATTTCTGGGGCTCATCATCACCCCCTACTGAATGGGTTGCTCATCCTCTGAGCAACTAGTCTATCTCTTCATCCATGATGGCTCTGATGGATTCCCTGACATCCCATGCTCTTGATGTGATACCCTCCTCTTTATCATGGAATCTTGCCTTTCTATCCACCTCCTCCCACTGTTGTCTTTCTTCTTCCTCTTTTTCCTCTTCTTTTGTCTTCTCTACCTCTGTTAGCTTTGCTTCCTCAAGCTCTATTTTGGTTTCCTTCTCATCTTGTTTAGTTTATGCCTTCTCTGCTTTAGTCTTTTCTTCTCTGGTTTAGTCTTTTTCTTTTCCGTTTTAGTCTTTTTCTTTTCCGTTTTGGGTTTCCTCCTCTCTGCTCTGGTCTTTTTCTTCTCTGTTTCAGGTTCTTCCTTCTCATCTTCTGTTTTGATTTCCTCCTCTGTTTTAGATTCTTCCTTCTCATCTTCTGTTTTGATTTCCTCCTCTCTTTCAAGTTCTTCTTTCTCTATTTTGGTATTTTCCTCTTTTTCTGTTTCCTCCTCATCTTCCCCTTTTTCTTGTTCTCCCTCACTTTCAGATGGATTGTGGTCATATGTGAAGGCTTTAACATCATCTTCCCTTGTCATATTTCTAAAAATCTCCTAGGCTATGGTTATTGTGAAGGTGTGGAGGGCCTCTTACACCATCAATTTAATCAGCCCATGGTGAGCCAATTGGTCTGGAACTCCTGCCTTCAATTTACTGCTGGAATCTATTAGGGATTGGAGGAGAAAATAAGGAATACTAAGTTTTTGGGGTGCAGGAAGATCCATGCCATATCTTAACTCATGCAAAAGTTTGAAATGGTACCCATAAACTATGTTGTACCTTCCTTCACAAGAGATGTACTTGATTATCTGATAGTTGACCTCATCCCAGGAGTAAGGTATGCTTGTTCTCCTGATGCCATTTTTGTCCTCTACAGGATGCTCATCTGGATGGAAGAAGGTGTTCTCAGCAACTTGACCCAGTGGCTTTTCTTCCTTGCTCTAGGGTAGTCCAAGAGGGAGACCGGTAACCCTGATAATGAATTCTAGGGTTATTTCTATAGTGAGACCCCTGAGACTGACAGTAGCATGAGTTTTTGAATGAGGTTTCAAAGACAAGGCAAATTCCTCTATTACTTCTTCATCATACCCATGAAGCCTTTCAAAGAAGGGCATCCAATTTGCTCTATTAAAAAGGGCTACCACCTCTGGGTGTTCATGTAGCCTGGTTGAGTTCAGAGGTTCCTTCCTCATAAATCCCCCTGTCATGATGTTCAGAGTCTTCTGGAATATCTCAGGTGAAGAGGGAGACAACAATTTTCAAAAACCAGATAACAAAGAAAAAACCGTGTTTTTCTTTAAGAAACAAGCAGACTTTTTTTTTTTTAATGCAATTACTCTTCTCTTCAGGCTTAATTCTTCCCTAAAATTGCATCATTCACTGTATATGTGAGTATCCAAGGTCGAGAAGGAAACAACACTTCTTTTGCAGAAACAAGAAACAGATGAAAACTGTGTTTTTTTTCAAGAAACGAGCAGACTTTTGAATGCAGTTCCTCTCCTTTTTCAGGCTTAATTCTTCCTTAAAATTGCATCACTTCTTGTATATGTGAAAACCAGGGTGAAGAAGAGACAATACTTCAGAAGCAGAGAATAGATGAAAACTATGTTTTTCTTAAGAAGCAAGCAGAATTCTTTGAATGCAATTCCTCTCCCTTTTCAGGGTCAATTCTATCTTGCAACCACATCACCCCTTGTATATATGAAAATGCAAAGTGGGTTTGCACCGAGCCTACCTCTTCAAGCCCAAATTTGGATGAGAATCTCGTTTTTTCTTTTGCAAGACTGCTCACTGGTCCTCCTATAGAAATGCCTAGAGGTTCTGCTGTAGAACTATTACAACTTCCTGTAGAATGCCGATAGCAGAAAAATGGCTGAAAATGATAGAGGATGATGATTTCGAGGTTATGGTGGTTGTATAGAGCTTACTGCAACTAAGTGGATGAGGATGAAATGGAAAAAAAGGCGGTGAAGGAGTTTCGAGGAGGCATACTTATGTTTTCTTTGAGATATTTATGCTAATGGTGAGCTGGCAAAAATGTCCGTTGGCATTATTTGGACTATTGGTCCCTATTGCAGTGTCATCATGAGACTTTATGCTTTCTACCCGCAATCACTTCCCATCATTTGCGTTGGAGTTCAACATCCGCCACTACCTGTCTTTTTGGATATTCTGTGAGTTGACTAGACACACGTGTAGTGTGATCTCCGAATGAGCGCAGTCGAATTGGATGAGGGTGGCCAGTTAATTGGCCACCTTTCGGGTTTAATCTTCAACCATTCCATTTCTTTATGCAGTTTCGAATTATACAGAGGCAATAGAGGAACGAGTTTAGACACTTACCTGCAAATCGAATGTATTAGCTGTGAGGCACCCTTTTGGTTCCTTTTTGCTGCTGCATGCTCGTATTTTAGTTGCTACATGCCTGCTTCTCCTTTGTTGTATGCTTTCTACTCCTGATGTGTGGCTTGTTTGTTGTGTGCAGGTTCCTACTTGGCTGGATCTGATCTTCAGGAGTCTACTTCAACCTTCAAATTTGCACCCTCATGCTGCTGATGCTAGATTTTAATGAAACAATGAATTGTTTTGTTCATTTCTCCCAAACGGTAGACTGGATTGACCTGAAATTTTCTGAGCATGTTTTCATCATCATTGTGCACCTCCCATAGAAAAACTTTGGTCAATGGATGCACAGATTTTGAGAAAAATCGAAATTGGCTAAAGGTGATGGAGGCTGATTTCTTGGAAACCGTGCACTGGAATTGGCTGAAATTGTTTGGGCATGTTACCATCATCCATATGCATCTCCCCATGAAACAGGTTTTTAAATGGATGCACGGATATTGAGAAAATGCAAAAATAGTTGAAGGTGATGGAGGCTAATTTCTTCGTAACCATGCACTGGAAGTTGCTGAAATTGCTTGAGCATGTTACCATCAACCATATGCAACTCCCCATGAAATAGTTTTTAAATGGATGCACGGTTTTCAAGTTAGAGAAAAAACAAATTTATGCTCTATGTATTTTTGTATCAGAGCATCCTGCAATTTTTTTTGGACAGTAATAAAATGAGCTTGGGGTGTGATGTAGGCTTGGAGATGATGAAAGAGAGGTTTGAAGACTGCAGGAGGATTTATAAACCCTTTATGAAGCTTCAATGTTCCTCAAACTGCTGTTAAAATCCATTTATGGCTCTTCTATCATTTCTACAGGAGCCTCCTGTAGAAAACATAGTGTTCGGAAAAGAAGCACACTGAGGTGGAAAGAATGTCAAGAATGATGGAGAAAGGTGAGGGAAGGTAGGATAGGTGTTGTTATTGGTTTCAATGCTTTCTTGGCACCTGCTGCTGCTTCCTGAAGTTCTCCTGCAAACTTGCAATACAACTGGAAATTCATTTTTCTTTTTCTTTTTCTCTCCTTTTTTTTTGAAAACAACTAGGGCGCCTCAAGGAGGTTTACACCCTAATTGCCTGCCCTGGGAGCCTCCAAGGGAGGTTTTCACCCAAGGATCTTATTCTCTTTTTTCTTTTCTCTTCTTCCCAACCCATTGACCGCCTCATGGAGATTTTCAATCAATGAGCCAATCTGAGGCGCCTCCGAGGAGGTTTTCACCTTAGATTTTTATTTTTCCTCTTATTTTTCATTTTTTTTTTTTTTATTTTACTTTATTTTTTTTATTTTTTTCTACCCTACCCTACTTGAAAAACAAAATAATTTTCAAGTATAAGAATACTTCCAATGGAGCCATGTGCACATCGAGATGATAAACAAAATGATTGGAGGCTTGAAATGTATGCTTTGACATGTATCTGGATTTCAGAGACCAAATGATTTGACTTTGAAGGGATCAAGCATAATTGAGGAAGAGAGTATTGCTGCAACTTAATGACTGTCTAGAACCATATTTGAATATAGTTGTGATGTCCTTGGTCCTTTTGTTGATCTGGATCATTCTTCATGTCTTCTTCTATCATGACCTTCACATCTTCCTCTTTTCGCTGATTTTTCTCTTGAATACATGGAGGATTTGATGGTAACCATGAGGGAGCTCTCTCGATCTTTGATTCTGATGTCTTCTCTTCATCAAGTACGGCCCATGGTTCTTTGATATTCTCTTTTGCATCTTCTTCTGCTGGATGTGGTCCTTCAATGATATCAATATAATCTCTTTTTTGCAATACTCTTCTTGAGCTATGGTGAATATCATTGAGCTCAAGAGGAGTTGTTTGGAAGTGTTGTACCTCAACATTGTAATTGGGTTGAGCTACTCTAATGTGTGGGTTTGGAAATGGTGGTTCCCCACTATACACTTGCTGGGCCTATTTGTTGTTCAGGTTCGGGTTCGGCTGGGCAGGCATTTGGGGTTGCCTTGGTGGAGCAGGAGGCAATGGTTGTGGTTGAACAGGTGGTGGAGGCAAAAGAGCAGGAGGAGATTTGTACTGGGGCCTCCACCCCTGATGAGATGCATTCCACTGAGGTTGTGGCTATGCATAGGGTTGAAATGAATAGGTGGCTAGTTGGGCATGATATGGAGATGTGAAGGACCAAGGAGGAGGCGTGGGCCAGGAAGGGTGAGTAGGGGGGCCCCAAGAAGGTATGGATGTGACTTGGTTGGGGTTGTAGTATGCCTGAGATGTCCCTTGCATCCCCTATTGGTATCGTCTAGGTCCATGCGGCCTCTTTTGGTTTATGTAATAGATCTGTTCAGTGACTCCTTCGAACCCTTGGTATACAGCTTTAAGTCCGGGCAAGGAAGGGCACTTATCTGTAGAATGATTTCCTTCACAGATTGAATAAACATTTATAGAGTTCAATGGGCATTCATTCCTAGGATGCCTCCTGGTGCATCTAGGGAAAAAAATGACTAAAGCCCTCTATGCTTCCTCTTGTTTTCTTTTGATATGCATGGTAAGAATCTGCAGCATCTCACTCTTGAAGTCTTCCAACATGTTTCCAATTTCACCTTTAATGGATGAGTTGGAAGAAAAGGTATTGCTCCCAACATTTATGTTTTCAGCCATTGGCTCCAAAGGAACGTTTTCTTCTTCTTCTCCCCTATAGGTTCTTCTAATATGTCTTGTTGTCCACCTAAGGGTTCTTCTTGATCACATCCATCTAAGAAGAGAGAAGGTTGGCTGTGTGAAGCAGTGGGGGTGTTGGGCAAAATTTTTCCTGAATTATCTTTATTCCTACGAGGCATGAAAGGAAATCTTTTTGGTTGTTTTTTTTTTTTTTTTGCTTGTACCTGCAAAGCTGAAATTGATTTAACAAACAAATTGCAACTAACTTAAATGAACATGCTGAAATGAAATTGCAGAATTGAAATGAAAGCAAGGAAATGTCTAATCTACTTTTGTTGGAATGGAAATTGCAGAATTGAAATGAAAGAGAGGAAATGACTAATCTACTTTTGTTGAAACAGAAATTGCAGAATTGAAAGGACTAATCTACTTTTGCTAAAATGGAAATTTCAAAATTGAAATGAAAGCAAGGAAATGCAGAAACTGAAGGAAACAACTAATCTACTTTTGATGAAATAAACTACTTAGCAGAATGTTGCAGTGGGAAATAGAAGAAAGCAATAATCACAAAATACTCTGATGCTTCCCTGGTAATGGTGCCAAAAAGTGGTGAGCACCAGTATTTCAGAAATAACGCTGCAACTCCTGGGGCTTCCTACTTTACTTTTATCAACCCGGTAGTTCGTAACAAACTTGGAAGCGACAGTGTTGTATGCACAAGTACTAGCTCTTACTGCAAGTTGTTACTTGGTTTAGCTGGCACAAGATCACTAGGAGCTTAAGCCAACTTCTATGAATTATCAGAAGAAGCTTTTAACTGTGAGGAAAGAAAGCTAACTCTACAAGGACTATTCTACTTGCAGAAAGAGAAGGGAAACTGAAATGTAACGCAAACCCTAGCAAACCCTAATAAACCCTAATTTACCTACTAACCCTACTTTTGTTGGAAAAGAGATGAAAATTGATGAAATGAGTTCCATTGACTACTAAAAAAGTAATTTGCATTTATTCAAGCTACTTCTGAAAAGACATGAGAAGAAAACATCTTTTTGTGCTTTTGAGTGTTTTTATGTGGAGTTATTATGCTTGTGATTTATTTGGTTGTAATTATGCAGAGGTTTGGTGGCGAAGGAAGATGGAGTTGGCTTTTGTAGAGGTGGAGAAAGGTGTGGAGAGGTCATAAGAATCCCCTAGTACCCTTTTAAAGACTTTCATTGCAATCAGATTTCGAAAAACCACTTACAGGGAATTCTACAGGACACTGCAGGGGATCTACAGGAGGAGGCCGAGAGCTATTTTTGGAGTTTTGAAGGTGGAAAAATGATGGAAAAGAGTAACTAAAGGCTAGATGAAGGTGTTGAGGTGTCTGGAGCTTTTCAAGGGAGATCAAGAAAGAACATGATGGTTGGATTTGTTCAAATGGCAAGAGGGAAGCTTATGGAGAAAAACGCAGAAATTAGGGCAGCTTGGCGAAATGTTGCGAATGACTTGGGAAATCTGTGAGAAGTGAGTTGGTGCTGGCTGTTTTATGGATGTATGGTGAGCTGAGGTGTCCTGCAAGAGATTTTCACATCTACTTACACAAAAACTAATCAAAGAAAGGACTACCTATACTATGAAAACAAAAAATTCTCTAGCTTGACCTAAATTCTGACCTACAAACAGAAAATGTTGAACAATAACCTTTGAATAGAAAAGCATGCAAAGAATCTACGGTAAAAGAACAGAAAGTGATCTAGGCAACTGAATCTGAACCAATATATCAATCTTTCCAAATCAAGTCATCACACTAGAAGTTGCATGGAAGAGCAACACTGTGTTTTTGGTGGCAACAATAGTGCCTTGACCTCAAATCATAGTCCCAGAAAGGGAGAAAGGAGATCAAGGCCTACTGTTGGCCTTTTTGAATCTTATTCTGTCACTGAATTAACCTACTTTGAGCAACTGAAACAAAAACATCTATGAAAACCATCAAAAGCAACCTAATCTAAACAAAGTAAAATGAATCTATGTAACATAAATTAACTCATGAATTGAAGCAAAAACATATAAGTACAAGGCAAGAGGTGTTGGGTAGCTTGGGTTGGGCCCTAACCCAAGAGCTTCAGCCCTCTGAAAGAGATCAGTGTTGGCTCAAAAACCATTTCATCTCCATTATCAAAAGTAAAAGTCACATTACACGAACTGTTCTAAAAAAGAAACTAAAAAATGAGCAGAACAAGTGCTACATAAAACTGCGAAAATTCTACTAATGACTGGCTAACATCCAACTAACCTACTGAGGCTCTAAGCCCCCCTATTTATACAAATGGAGTCCTCCAACAGTCATCCTAAAATCAAGGGGCTCGGCTTGTGGAACTAGAGATAGACAGCAATTCTTCTTGACTTGCTCGACTGCCCCCATGGATGCATCAATGTGGTTGTTTGTGCTTTGAGTTTCTGATAGAGGATTTGAGGTAGGGATTCATAAATGAGGGGGACACCCTCCTACAAATCCTCTCCCTTGTTTCCCTCGAATATTGGCTGCTAAATGCTCATTAATCCTTTGAATTTGTCCAAAAATTGACCAAAAATCTGCATAAAGCACACATTAGACTTCATGGCATAATGACTAACCCAATTCACTCTATTAGCATAAATATAATAAAAAACATGCAATAAAATAATGAGAATGGTGGACTAATCTGAGTTAGGAGGATAAATGAGCCCATATAATTACCCATTTCTGGGGTTCATCACCCTGCCCCTCCTTAGGGGGGGATTTTTTAGCGGTCGAGGCCAATGGATGCTATTATCGATTGACTCCTTTTCTCCTTTTTGCTTGCTTCCATTGCTCATTATGCTCACCTTGATGTTCCTGGGTTGGTTGCATCTTGGGGCACCCTCTTGCAAAGTGCCCATATTCATGACACGCTTTGCACTTGAAAGGTAACTGGTCATAATCAACTTCCTGCACGTGGGTTCAGTTACGCATTTAGAGATTGATTGCAGTCGGCAACCCTTTGTCTAGATCTACCTCCACACATATGCGAGCGCAAGCGAATAGGCCGTCTCTAGGTTTTGCACATTCTATGTATTTTCCCAGAGAGTTGCCAATTAATTTGAAAGTTGCATCGTTCCAACAATGGAGGGGCAAATAGGGGAGTTTAACCTAGATTGGGACTATTATAGGGATGTCATAGTTTGGATTAAAATTAGTGTTCCAGTGATAAAGGTATAAACCTTGGGTTCCCATGAAGTACAAACCACTCCTAAAAATCAGATCTTGATCAACCTTATTCTCAAAATAAAAAGTAAAAAAACCCTTACCACAGAAGGAGGACACAACTTCACCCTTGATCAGGGATTTCTAGTTCTTTTCGATCGAGATCCGAACTATGCGGGGAGAAGGCCAAAGACCCATAAGTTGGTTGATGAGACCCCGATCTACAAGTTGGAGGGCTCAAATCTAGGCTTAATAAACATTGATCTCAACTTTTGGGATGGCATCAAGTTTTTTTACAAAACGAGAAGGACTTGGTTTCTGAACTTTGGGGCCAACGACTACCAGAGAGTTGAAAGCTGCAATATCCTTGGGAAAAGTGAAATCCTGGGTTGGATCAGCCATTTGGTTCCCTGGTCAAAGAGGTGTACAGATCGGCCCGTGATGAGACAATAGAGAAAAGAAGAATCGACAAAAGAAAAATGGACGCGAGGCGAAGCGCCCAACGACAATCTGACTACGATTAGGCCCTGTTATAGACATATTTGGGCACTTCAACCCCAAACTTATATGTCGATAAACTAGGTCTCTTCAACCCCTAGAAGAGTTGTTTTATACCCTAAAAGAACATGGTCATCTGATTACATCATTCCC
The DNA here is from genome assembly GCA_000404065.3 of Pinus taeda. Taxonomy (NCBI): domain Eukaryota; kingdom Viridiplantae; phylum Streptophyta; class Pinopsida; order Pinales; family Pinaceae; genus Pinus; species Pinus taeda. Next base: position 322,022 of record APFE031362844.1, read on the forward strand.
CAGAAGTTCCACCTGAAAAAACCATCCAGAAATGGCCTAAACTGAACTATACTGACTGCTCCACTGGTAAGGTGTGATGCATACTGAGTATTACATTGGCCAGGTGTGATGCATACTGTTTGGGCCTTCTATAGGGTGTGATGGGTGAGGATGGACAAATGTTCGAGATAGTTTGCTAGGTGGTTGCTCATGGAATCTTCTAGAAACTTCTCCTATGACACTTGCCTCTCTGAATTCACCCAGGGATGAGTAAGAGATCCAAGAAATCTCCAAGTGGAACCAATTGTAACAAGTGGAATGACACTAATCAAAACCCCAAAGATGACTCACACCCTTGCACACATCTATAATGGATCCCTCATCTAAGAGATCCAGAGGCTGGAATATTTTGAATTGCAAGGAAGTGTTGATAGTTTGTATTTGAAGAAAAGATCATTGTATTGTTGGTGTCATCTTGCTATTTCATGAGGTGAAGAGGGTTTGATGCTGGGAGGATGATGATGGATCAGACAATTGGGTTGTGATTCCCCAGTAGAATGGCCAATTTGTTTCTGGGAAAACGAGTGTCTTTTCGATCGACTAGCCCTCTAGGTTTGGCAGCTACCCTAGAAACAACAGTTTAAAGTAATTCAGTGATTTCTTCTATGCACAATAGATAAGAGAAAGATGAGGGGACCAACCTGGAGCTTCTGCTTAATCCGTTGCTTGATCTCTCTCCCCCTTGACAGAGCTTGTAACTCCTCTCCGTACTTATCCCGCTTGGAGAGTACTTGTAGAAACACAGTAACAAAGAACCATCAGAGCATCTTGATCTATTGTAACATAAACACTACAGAATCAGATATATAATGAACATATAATAACATTCACAATTACACAATCATATGGAAGAAAACTTGAAGAAGGATAAAATAATACAAAAGGGATGACTTTTCTGATCACTTTAATGAGCCGAAAAGGACAAGTGCTCGAACTTTTTCGTGAGATAATCCCTCAGGTCCGAAAAAGATTAAAATATACAGGAGAGATGACATTTCCAATCACTTTAACGAGCTGGAAAGGCTGGTGCTCGACAATCTTTTCATATTTAACGAGTCTGAAAAGGGTTTAAAGGAGACTCGATTTTGAGGAATGAGTGGTGTCTAGGGTAGCAACTGGTTCCGGGTAAGCTTGGAACTTCGCAAAACATGGTGGTTTCTGTGAAGAGGTTGGCTAATAAGACCACACGTCGCAGCTGTTCCTCAAAAAGGGTAAACAACCAAGTGGAAGCATATGATCAGCGAAGAGATGGCGGTGATGAGAGGTACACAACCAAGGCTCAAAAGGCTGATGGAATGGCAATCACAAAGGTTATTTACTAAAGGTAGGTTCATTTTTTAACGAGCTTGAACCATGGGGGAACTATGCTCGGTTTTTAGTTTCATTTTTACGTAAGCTAGAAACGACAAAACTAAAAAGCTAGAAAAGACAAAACTAAAAAGCTAGAAACGACAAAACTAAAAATTGAAAATAAAAAACAAAAAAAAAGGTACTGGTCAACAATGACTGGGGAAAAAGGGAAGAAACTTGAAGAAATTTATGGTAGTTGGTCGCTCTTGAACATGATGCTTTCACTCCATCACCATTATTGAGTCGGGTTGGGTTATTCCGTTCACCGGTCATCTCATCGTTGGTCTTTTACACCATCCATATTTTGGGGTTAATGCTACCAATCCATCTCAATGTCGCCGACATGTTCAAGAGAAGTCATTCAGTTGAGAAACCACAATCCAGTTAATGCCTCATCCACTGCAATACCTCCAACCTTCATTTTTTCATGACCACCATTCCTGAACCTTGTGTCGTAAGATCATTTTCACCTCCAAAAATCATTTGCTTCGTTTCATGTCGTAGATGTGGGATACATCAAGGCCCTCCTACGACGTGTCGCTTCTTGCCGACATCGGCTCATTATCTAAGAAGTTCACTTAGAAACACCCCCTTCAGTGCTTTGAAGCTTGCATGCCTCAATGGCAAGTTTCTAACTTCCAGCGACAGGTTGACATCAATGGCCTTCGACCGAAAGATTTTGCGTGGTGTTCAACATCGGATCATATATTCACACCACGTGAATTGTACTGTAGTACCTTGAGGGTCATTATCATTATCGATGATTCCTCTCGCGCTTGTTAACAACTCACATTATTGGCTGGTAATCAGGCGATGTCTTTCCATGTTCGACTTCAGAACATCTCTTCACATAGATTGACTTGTACATCGGGCAAAGATTGAACGAGTCTGAAGACCCCGGATCTAGTTTCATATAGCCGGGCTGTGATATATTCAGGGTTATAAAAACATCAAATGTACGAAGGCACCGCACAGATGGTCATCCGAACCAAGGATGATGACTCTACATCTGAAGAATCACTAGTCTGCATCTACAAACAACCATCTGATCTATGTACATGAAATGAATTTATAAAGCTGAGCATGGGAATGCCTGCCTCAGCTAGATCATGAAAATTATATTATGATGATGTATTGTATTGTAACTTATGTAGGTCACCTTCCAGTTCAAAACCTCGGATCCTCATGATAAATCATTTCACCCGACATCAAGATTTATGGCTTCATGCTTTAGAGGGCAACTGTTATATACATATTTGGGCATTTCAACCCCAAACTTATATATCGATAAACTAGGGCTCTTCAACCCCTAAAAGAGTTTTTTTATACCCTAAAAGAACATGGTCATCTGATTACATCATTCCCCAGAAGTTCCACCTGAAAAACCATCCAGAAATGGCCTAAACTGAACCATACTGACTGCTCCACTAGTAAGGTGCGATGCATCCATTTTGGGCCTTCTATAGGGTGTGATGGGTGAGGATGGACAAATGTCCGAGATAGTTTGCTAGGTGGTTGCTCATGGAATCTTTTAGAAACTTCTCTTATGACACTTGCCTCTCTGAATTCGCCCGGGGATGAGTAAGAGATCCAAGAAATCTCCAAGTGGAACCAATTGTAACAAGTGGAATGACACTAATAAAAACCCCAGATACGACTCACACCCTTGCACACATCTATAAATGGATCCCTCATCTAAGAGATCCAGAGGCTGGAATATTGTGAATTGCAAGTAAGTGTTGATAGTTTGTATTTGAAGAAAAGAGCATTGTATTGTTGGTGCGATCTTGCTATTTCATGAGGTGAAGAGGGTTTGATGCTGGGAGGATGATGCTGGATCAGACAACTGGGTTGTAATTCTCCCTTCTATTTAATAAAGTTCTTCAAGTTTTCCTCCATATGATTGTGCAATTGTGAATGTTATCATTTGTGAATGCTATTGTATGTTCATTATATATCTGATTCTGTAGTGTTTATGTTATAATAGATCAAGATGCTTTGATGGTTCTTTGTTACTGTGTTTCTACAGGTACTCTCCAAGTGGGATAAGTATGGAGAGGAGTTACAAGCTCTGTCAAGGGGGAGAGAGATCAAGCAAGGGATTAAGTGGAAGCTCCAGGTTGGTCCTTGATCCGGATTTAAACAGGAACACAACAAAATATAGAGATAACCATATACACAAAGATGCAACGGAAATAATACTTCATTTCATTAATGGAAAACACTGAAATATGCTTACAAACAGAGTTGAAAATAAACCAGCTAGGGCGATGGTAACTTATCTCCGAGAAGAGATGTGGCGGCTACATGCCTCTGAACTGTCTTACAATGAGGCTCAAAGGCCTATTTATTGTTGAGACACAATGGAAAACCCTTAACATTCCAAAACCTAACCCTAGAAGATGAAACGCCAAACTGTGGGCCCCGTTTGGGTAAATTAGTACATTAACTTCCTAGGGTCGTAACTTTGGCATACGATCTCCATTTGACGCGTATAATAGCTCGTTAGAAAGATCTATCTGAAAAATGCTACTTTGGGAAGGGCAACATGGGTCCATGGACCCATGTTGCCCCCTGATTTCCCAAAAAACGTCGTTTAGGGCCTCAAAACGGCTCCGAAAGTTTAAGACCTGAAAAACTACTAAAAATAGTAAACTGTGCTACAATTTAGGAAACTGAAGAGCTGAAAGAAACAATGGTGGGGGTCCAAGTGGATTTGGCAGGTGGCCACCAATATCCACCTGGATCATTCCTCCCCCCTTAGGAAGCAATGGTCCCCATTGCGTTGAGTTCCTCCATGAGATGAGGAAACTTCTGTTGAACTTGGTCCCTGGTGAACCACTTACCTTGGTGAAGGAGTTGGCCTGCTTTTACAACTCGATACAATTGGATATTCTGCTGGCGAGTGTGCTTGACCCATGTGTCCATGATCTTATCAGCTGCAGCTTGTTCCATGTAATCTGGATTTAACTCTGTGGGTGTGAGTTGTTCTGCAATGTCAGATGTGTCTAGTAATGGTGGAAAGTATGGCCGAAGGCGGTCCACATTGAACACTGGGTGCAAACCAAGGAATAGGGGAATGTTGAGCTCAAATGCATTGTCTCCCACAGCCTTGGTAATGGTGTAAGGACCATATTGAAGTGGTTTGAGTTTCCGATAGGCTCCAGTAAGGCGTTCCTTTTGCAAATGCAACCAGACTTTGTCACCCACCTGAATCTTGTGAGGCACCTGGTGTTGATCATGTCGCTGCTTGTACTTGGCATTTGATCTATTCAGAATGTCATGGACCTGTTGGCGAATATGTTGGATGTGCTCAATGAAGCTGTTTGCCTTATCTGTTTTGGACTGGACATGAGCCGAATCTGTGTGAGTAGCTATAAATGGCATGGCCACATCAATGGGACATAGTGGCTGGAATCCCAAGCCCACTTGAAAAGGGTTGTGGCCAGTCGAGCTATGGAGAGCCCGATTGTAGTTGTGCTGAACATAGGGGAGACTCTCGTCCCATGTGCGTGGGTGCTTTGAGTTTTACATGCGCAGAATGTGTACGATCATCCTGTTGACAACCTCTGTTTGGCCATCAGTTTGAGGATGGAAGGCTGTTGACTTAGTGAGTTTGGTGTCGAGCATCGACCAGAGGCTGGACCAAAATGTACTGAGAAACCTATTATCCCAATCTGAGATGATATATTGTGGGATCCCAAAGTGTACCCACACTCGTTCAAAGAAGAGTTTAGTAGTGGCTTCTGCTGTGATATTCTTCTTGCAGGCAGCCATAATGGCCATTTTTAGAACCTGTTGACGACCACAAAAACACAGTCATTCCCATGCTTAGTGGAAGGAAGGCCTGACATGTAATATATGGAGATGGATTCCCAAGGTCGACTAGGGGTAGGCAACGGGGCATAGAGGCCTTGCTTCTTGATGGTCGGTTTGGCAATGACACATGCAGTGCATGATCTGATGTACTTCCCGACATCCTATCGAAGATTCGGCCAATAGAAATACTTTTGCACTATTGCCATTGTTTTCTCGACCTCGAAATGTCCAGTAGCCCGACTGTAGTGTGCTTCCCAAATCATCTTGGCACGCTCGCTTGAAGGAACACAAAGGTGACCTAGGTGGCATAATAGGGCATCCTGGAGGTGAAAATCTAGAACATGCTGACCCTCCAAGAGTGTCTGGTATGTGTGGCCAAATTCTAGGGTCAGCTTTGGTAGAGACATGGCCCAATCAGAAGTCTTCGTGCCCACAAGAGTTGAGAACAGTACTTAACGTCATGATCGGTGGTCGACTGAGGCAATCTGCAACATTATTGGTGCTACCCTTCTTATACTTGATATTCAAATGGAACTGTTGCAGGTATGTGGACCACCTCTGATGGCGATCATTCTGCAATTTCCCTTGGGTCTGTATGAACTGCAGGGGTCGGTGGTTTGTGTGGATGACCGTTTCCTTCCCCAAAATGTAATGCTTCCATTGTCGACAGGCCTGCACAATGGAATACATCTCTTTATCATAATTGGGATACTTCCAGACTGTGTCTGAAAGCGTTTCACTGTGATATGCCACTGGATGCCCGTGTTGAGTAAGGACTGCCCCAATAGCATAATTAGAGGCATCCATCTCGACCTCAAATGGTTGTTGTAAATTTGGTAACGCGAGCACTGGTGCCGTGTAGAGGCAATTTTTCAACTCTATGAATGCCTTCTGTTGAGATTCAGACCAAAAAAATTTGGCTTTCGCTCCTCCCTTGGTGACTTGACTCAAGGGCCAAGTGATATGAGAAAACCCCAACACGAACCTGCGATAGAAGTTGGCAAGACCTAGAAAGCTGCGGAGCTCTGTCAGAGTGGTTGGGGATGGCCAATCCCGAATGACTTGGACCTTGGCTGGATCGACATGCACCCCCTGTTCATCAATGATGTATCCCAGATACTGAACCTCGGTCATGCCAAAAGTGCATTTCTCCAAATTGGCACATAGCTTGTGTTGCCGCAGTGTTTGGAGAACCTGTCGGATGTGGTGGAGGTGCTCTTCCCAACTCTGGCTAAAGATCAGAATGTCATCCAAGTATACTACTACAAAGGAGTTGGTGAATGGCCGCAAGATGTCATCCATTAGCCTCATAAAGGTTGCAGGAGCATTCGTCAATCCGAAAGGCATGACAAACCATTCGAAGAGGCCCTCCTTGGATTTGAAGGCAGTCTTCCACACATCTGAGGGCTCGATTGGTACCTGGTGATATCCTGACTTCAGATCGATCTTGCTGAAATATTTCGCCCCCCTTAGTTGGTCTAGGAGGTCATCAATCCGCGGGATCGGGTACCTATTACGGACAGTGATCTTGTTCAGCGCCCGATAGTCAATACAGAGTCTCCACGTCCCATCCTTCTTCGATACCAACACGATCGGGCTCCCACAGGGCGATGAACTCGGACGGATGTGACCTTTCTGCAGGAGCTCCTGA